>PDIM01000022.1:240513-283260 GCA_002811675.1 Ichthyosporea sp. XGB-2017a | reverse complement strand
GGAGACCTAGTCTCGCAATAAACTCTGCTTTTCGGGCAGTTCAAGCTAGTAAATATTTTTGTGAAACTTTTATTAGTTTGAAGAAGAACTTCTAAAAGTTCTTCAACATTTGACTATCGACAAAGGTAGGCCGGGAAACTGTGCTCCTTTTGTTTCTTTATCAAACAACCATTCAGCGGGCGCTGGTTGAATGGTGTCAAATACAGACAGAAGGCATAGAGTATGATTGTAGCACTGCTTTTGGATCCGTACATGACGCGGATCGGCTTTGCGGAGAACAGAAATGGACGTTAGCCTGACGAATCCCAGCTGCGCCTCTCCATAAAACAGCTTCTGGGGGGAATCGCTGGAAGCAGGCAAACTTTGGAGTCTCCGAAGAAGATAAGAGTCAATGAAGCTGCCGATTGCTCTATCGCTACCAAAAGCTTTATCCATATCAATGGGATTAGAAGAGCCTTGCGTTAATTATTCGGGGTGGAACAATATGTCGAGGACATCCATGTGCCTCCACGGGCCAGGTCTGACAATAACCGCATTGGACACACATCGGCGTTGCCTGTGTTTTCCTGCTGCTATATTGTCAGACGCAAATGTGCACATTTAAAAATACTTTCACACCTCTGACCATTCCGAAAAAATCTCATCATGTATTCGTTTCCCTGCACATGATGCCGGTCATGGTACGTTGCCTTCCCATTTTCAATACATTCTCTAATAACTTCTAATTCTTTGGCACAACTTAAATGGTTCTCAACATCGTGTTGCAGTCGATCGACGGCTGCACTAGTCTCCGGTCCGTACTGCCCTTGAGTTCTGCTCCACTGGTTTCAATTATAAACCGCGCCAGTTGATGTAGGAAAGGCCGATGACCAAGCAGGAACTCTTTCATTTGCTTCCGTGATTTTGAAGCGCCACTAGTTTTATCTTCTTTTGCGTTTACATCATGTGAAGACGCAGCTAAAGCCCATAAGTTAACCTCTTTTGATAAGAACCCATAGCCATCTGTATCCACGACACCATCTGAACAATATAGCCGTGTGTCTTTGCCGTGGCCATCATCGCAATCAGGATCGGAATCCATTTCAATACAATCCATACCAGAATCATCAGCAGTGTTATCAGGAATTAGGGAAAACATTCCCGATAGCTCATCGCCACGCCCAGCCGAGTCGGGTTTTAATTTGCCAGTACGCCACTAGCTGTCTACCTTGTTATGGATGTCGTTAGGTGTCGTCATCATAGTGCAGGCTTCCCTAACAAGGGCCTGCTTGAAAATCCCGGCGGCCGCGATGTGTTTTGTCGGCCCCATGAAGTTTCGAACCATACTTCCACAAATATACCGCTCACCACTGATCATATAAGCACCAAAACGATCTCAATGGGCCAAATCGGGCGATGTACTAGAGTGGGATGTGCGTAAGTAAGTGGACTTGTAAGCTGGTGTGGAAGTTAATGGCGA
Source organism: Ichthyosporea sp. XGB-2017a (assembly GCA_002811675.1). Classification (NCBI taxonomy): domain Eukaryota; class Ichthyosporea; order Dermocystida; genus Chromosphaera; species Chromosphaera perkinsii. Next base: position 281,801 of record PDIM01000022.1, on the reverse strand, counting down.
AATGTATTTCCATTTCTGTTAAAAGTACTGCTAGAGATTTCCCCATTAAACGAACACTGAACGGCGTGAATTGGGGTTGCAAAAACCAATCATCAAAGCTGAACCTCATCAACCTGAAATAAAGATATATATTACCGATGTGTCCTTGCGAATAGGCGTCGCAGGGACCAGATCCCATAATCACTGAAAAAGGCAGCTAAACAGTCGATCCACTGCCTTCATCTTATGCAGACTTCTACTAAAAACAGTTTTTGTGGACGCTATCAGCTTTCGGTGGTAGATCATGGCCCGGCTAAACCTGTAGTCTACTAAATCAATGGAAGGTTTAGACAGATGCCAGCCAAATAGCCTTATATAATTTAATCTGCCATCTGCAGTACGGATTTTTTTTTCAGATTCAATGAGGAACGCGAGACGACCTCGCGCTGACTCAAAGCTGGCGCGAATACCTTCGGCCATTCCCGATTCCTGAGCAAAGCTGCGTATGATAAGTTAAATGACATTGACAAGAATGTGCATGGTGTACTCATGCATCGAATTTTGTCTGGCATCGAATGATACCAACTTGTGCAAAGCATCAGCCCCATTAATGCCAAAGAGGGTTTTGATTTCGCTCAATCTTTTCTTGCTCAGCCTTCTTCCCTTGGCAGCATTTTGCTCGTCATGGACCATTTCCATGTCGAAGGCGTCATACATTTTACTGCTTTTTGTTTCTGGTGCCCCGCACTGCACAGCCTGCTTCAGTTGCTCTCCAGAAAGTTTTGGGAACACTTTCTTTCCTACCTCACTTCTAAGTTTCTCAGTACTTTCAATGAAAGGTAAGAGCTCATGGTGGTGCAAAAAAAAGCAACCTTGGAAGTGTTTTGATACTATTGCACAGATCATGCAATTTCCACACCCTCGCGGACAATTAGGAACCATCCTCAAGTTAAGGCTGGCCATCAGCGCTGGGTAGTCGGCGATTTGCCACGCAAGGGCCACAAAGACCCTGCGAACTACCCGCAGCGCTGAATCCCACACAAGCACTCCATTCCTGTACTGTGCAGTGAATTCATTTGTTCAACGAAAAAACTAAGACACACTGCCTTGTGTTCAGCTGAGCTGGCTATTACTTCGTTGACTTTCTCATCCTTTTTCTTTTTTGCTTTTAATCCATCGTCTAGGCCACAGAGAAACATATGTCCAAGATTGTAACGCAAATTATGAGGCGGCAGATCCAAGCAGGTCAACACATAGGGCCATAGCGAAAGTTTGTTATATTCTTTTCCTTGCACTCCATCGACAAACTGCAACGCCATTGTCAGAACGAAGGAGTCCTCACCATGAGACTTGCTCGTGATAATCTCTGCCCCCCTCTCTGCGCACACTAAAGCAATCGACTAATACGGGGACTGCTTTATTCCTCAAATATAAGTTCAAGCTATATCGAAATCCCTAGTCCAGACTACAGCTATAGACTAATGATACTCAACTAAGTTCATTAACCGTTACAGATTCAAATCAAAATTACTACTGACTAAAAAAATAATAGAACTGTATCTGCAGTGAGCTATATAAACAAACAACGAGACCAAACAATGGACAACAAAGTAAAACGTAGGTACAACTAATTAATCTCCTGTGAGAGTCGATGTTCCCAACCATCCAACCAGGACGTGATGCACTGCGGACAAAATAAACGAGAGCTTCAAAGAGAATGATCAGTTTCAGACAATTGTGCGGACACAAAATAAGGGATTCAGACAATGTCTCTATCGACATTGATCCGGCGGCCAATAACAGTTACACGTGTTAACCCTACACGTGGATCCACTAAGCAAGGCCAAGATACGCTCTTGCTTACAAACGTCGTACTAGCGCGCCGACTAGTAAGAGTTAACAAGTTAAGATTAAATTCGACGTTGTGGTGATCAATATTAATTGCAGGTGTTGGTGTACATAATTTGTGTACGTAAAAGTGCTAAAGGTACTTATTCGATATATATATATATATTATAATCCCCCGCGATTAATTTCGTTAAAGGCCGCGGGAGCGGTCCTTACTAGACGAGCGAAGTGCCGTCTTGCTTTTATTTGGACACTAGAATAATACTTACATATTGATCTCCCATGAGCACTTATACGTACACGTACGTTAATTATATGATCAGACGTAGCTGTACCGCGTCGCCATGATGCACGTCTTATAGACGCCTCACGCGGCCCCCGAGGTTATTTCCAAAAAATAAGCAAATTGTTTTTCGAATTCATCAGTCAGTGTTGAAGGGCCTCCATGCAATAAGCCTTCGTCGCAAAGAACGGAAAATGTAACATTATTGGCGTAAGTCAAGACAGCTAACCCAAGCCCACCTCTGGCCCCGGGTTGAGGAATGAATGGAACATATTCAACAATAGCTCTGTTCGCGAACAACAAAGGTTCTCTAGGTCCGGGAACATTGGTGAACAGACAATGGCTTCTAGTAAGAACACGTTGCACCAGCCATTCAGAGCGCAGGAACTTTGGCACGAAGCTGAACACTTTCATGAAATTGTAGGAAAGCAGTACATCAGGCCCTTTCTTAAGATTGTTCATTCTTTCTTTTACGGCTTCTAGTCTGTCAATGGGAGACGTTTTATCCATCGGTAGCCATAAATTTGCCATGCAAACCTTGTTGCCCAAGCTCCAGTCGTCCCAGGATCTTAAACTTACAGGAATTCCGCATAAAATATTTTTTTCCACACCAGATCTAGAACTACTGTTCTTCTCCAAGTAAGTCTGTAGCGCACCACATAAACAACTAACAAGAACGTCATTGACGGTACAGTTTAATGCCAGCTTTATCTTCTTTACATCGTTTAAATTGATTTTAGTGGACCACCCAACACTTTTAGGAGGCCTTGAGTTACACACGAAGTTTTGCCGAGTAGTACCCATAATGTAAAGATAGTTCAAGCAAAAAACAAACACACCAAAAAAGAATACAAGCAACCTCGAAGGAATCATAAACAGTTCGGTGACAAGTTTGGCTATAGACTCCCCAACCGTTTTAGCACGCTCTGTATCCTGCTCATTTGTCCCAAAGTTCATTTTTCTACTGCGCACCTCATTCGTTGACATTTTCTCCTCTCGTTTCGCATTGTGCTTCCCATATTGATTTGCCAACATTTTGCGCTTTTCCTCCGCAGTCAAATTGGCATCCCCCCCTCTCCTTCTGCCAGCCTCCGATTTTGTTTCTCCCAATGACCCGTCGTTCGAACACTTTTCACAGCTGGTAGGGTATTGGTCGGGCTTCCCGGGGCTTGAAGTGAGAGTTAATAACATACGAATTGCCCCTTGTCCATCAGTGATGCAATGGTGCAAACGAGTTAGTAATACGCAACCTCTTCCATTTTGCGCTTCAGTGCTTCGGACACCATTAGAAAAAAGATCTACCCCAACTATAACGTGTGCTTGCCACAGAGGTTTCTTGAAGTCAAAGGGTTTGCTTACAAGCTCCCCGACAACTTCTTGCAACTTTTTTTTATCCCCTGGCTTACTCTAATAGCAAGCCGTTCCCCGCCATTCGTGCGAATAAGCAAAGGCTTATTTAGTTTTTAATATAAATACTGACAGGTAAATGAACAAAGAAACTTACCAGTGTTGTCCTCTTTATGTGCGAAGATAGGTCAAACTCTAAGTCTTCTTCCCAGTGGGAATAGGACCCTAGAGGCTGACGCAATTTGTGACCAAACCTTGGAAATCTTTGGATAAGTTTTTCAAACTCCCCTCGAACATCTTCTATTGTCAGCGAATCCTGAAAAAACCATAACGATGCTATTGTCATTAGGCTCGAATCACTCTCCACATCCAAGAAAACATTGTCGATGGCAGAGAGTGTTGAGCACCTCCTAGCTTGGGCAGGCCTGGCTGACATGATATTGCCTAAAAATATTATTTGAACTAATCAAAATTAGAGATCTAGAATTATCTTCCAGCGTACGGAGGTGAAAGAAAGGACACTGTAGTAGGACGCCGGCGCCCCCAACTCCCCAACTATATATTCGGATCGGCTCAAAATGTTGTGGCACCCGCGTCCCAGGACCGTCGCCATAGGCCATAGCTGATCATGGTGATCTGTACCACGAGCTTTTCACACTAGAGTCTCGATCGAATTTCCAACCCTACCCCTTGGCTCTTCAAGACATATATTATAATGATATTATAATTAAAATAATTATTTATGATTGAATGCCTTGCCCTATCACACGAAAGACCGCGAACCTCGCTATTCTATATTTAGCCACCACGCTCAAACATGCATGCTTCATGCATGATCATGAGTTTGAATAGCTTCAATACATGACGCAGTATATATTATTTACGTACAACATGCATCATGTACATATACATGTGGGGTTAGTGGAGGGTGCGAATGTGAATGCGAACCCCCAATGTGAAAGAGACTGGACGTGAATAGATTTGGCACATTGAATGAGATCCCTATGAGATTTCTTGTCCGCGCAGTATACATTTTGGTTAGAGTTCAGAGTTAATAGGAAAGTCACCATTTCAAGCCCCTGTGTCGAGTAGAGTAAATGTTGAGACACACTGAGACATAGATATTCACATTAGGGCACTTGGTGCCCAATATTTCTTAAACTTTATGGAGATGGACTACGGCATGCCGCTTAAATCACGTTTTAAACAAGAAACTCATTATAAGCCTATACGAAAGACCTCTGTACTTTGAATTCTTATAAAAGCTATATTCCAAATATACGAATTCATGTAAGAAATGGATTATTCGGAGCGCAAACCAATATCTCTCTTGCGACGTGGGAGAAGAGACAGTGACAAGGAACAACCAGAAGACGATTACCTGGAAACCCTCTTTGTGGTCGTTCCATTTGTCATAGTCATTTTAGCAAGTATAGGTATTCTTATTCTGTTTTTGGCCTGGAGGAAAAGAAAAAGGCAAATTCAAGATCAAAGGAATCTAGAGGAGGAAATACAGCAAAGAAATGACGAGGCTGAGGAAGCAGCCAACAGAAATTCTGATGGCTATATGGCAGAACTAATAGATCGATACTCAACTCGCATAAGCGAAGAAGCACCCCCACCGTATGGGCTTCATGGATTAGACGATGGGGATCTCCGAGGCAGTCAGTTTTTAACCAGGTATCAGGCGCCACCGAATATGTACGAAGAAAGTGGGACTTTTGTTATACGATATAGAGGGGAAATTGTTATGTCAACACGGGGTGGCCAAAATTGCCTCTGTTCAGAAAGAGCATCATTGTCACATGAACAACTTCATAGTATCTTCAGTGATTGCGATAGCGAAAGTGAAAACAGGTCCTCGACTGGAACGCAAACCTACGAAGCGAGCCATGAGGTTGGGGATGAGTCTGAAACTTTGGAACCATTGCAAAGGACAGAATATGTGCAAGAAAGTCCATGGGGAGAATATACGGAAGGTGCATTGGTATTTCGGCCATCATGGCTTACAGGGCGATCAGGGTATACACCTGATAGTGCTCAAGAAGAACGTTCAGGGGCTGATCTAGAGCATGAAAATGCGTTGGCTCATATGGGAGAAGTTCAATATGAAGAACTTTGTGTTGAGAGCGATATCTTGAGTTTAGAAACATTGCCATCATATTACTCTGCTGAAAGCTACGATATACCCAACACAAGCTGCGCTGAAAATGGGGAAAATTGAATATGTAGGCAACCTTGGAACATAACCGAAGTTCAAATGAAGGAAGGCTATTGATTTATTTACAAAACTTTTGAGAAACTATGCACCTACTTTACAAGCTTGTTTGTGCTGCCTCTATTACGAAACGAGCTTTGCTTGGTGAGGCTTCCTTTTGATGCAGACCTATCAGTAGAATACAATCAAAGTTTGTCTTAGCACATCATAAACAGCGACGAAGAGAAATAGTCGAAAATGGAAACTTACGCTTTTGCCTTGTTCGAAGTATCAGAGCTCATTCTTCCTTTTGGAGACCCCTTCAGTCCTTCTGAACTCTTTGAAGAGTGAAGAGAAGGATTGCTTAGGCTTTTGTCAGTACCCCTCTTGCTCAAATTTTTACAGCTCGATGCAGACGAAGCTTTGTTCATCTTTTTAACAGCTACGGCATTGGCCTTCTCATTTTCCTTTAGCCTTGTAATTCTTAGCTCATCGGCGACTTTTGCTTCATCCAAAGCATTTTCTTCTGGTGTGGTAAAGAGGCCCAGCTTCATACCCCTCATCAAATCTGATGCTCTTATGGCCATACTCTTTACGTCTCGATCCGAATCGGCACTTAATTTCCTGACGACGTCATCTAAAGCTACTAAGAGCTGCTTGTCATTTGGAAGTTTGATCACCTTTTTCATTACTGGCAAAAGTGTGCATAATTTGAATTTTACATTTGGGATCCTATCTCGTGATAGGGCGAGTGCGGCATGATAAAAGTTTGCTTTGAAGAAACTTCTGGAAAAGGCGATAAGTAAGTCGAAGCATATATCTACAAAAAATGACCTATTTAAGGCACTTTCACTTTTACAAAACAAAGAAATTAGATTGTTGCACATTTCCTTTCTCATTTCCACATTCTCATTTTTTCGAATAAGTTGCACCATCGATTTTGCTGCGGCATCGCGTACGGGCCGATGATTATCCTTTTGCATTAAAGAAAGCAAAGGCGGAATAAAATTGGTATATACAGTTTCCCCACAGAAGAACGAATATAATTCGGAAAGCTGGAGGACTAAGGAAGATGCTTCCCTCCAGTATGGTGTAACTCGGTGCAAACAACCCAAAATTGGCTCAATCAAATCTTCAGGTTGCACATACTTCTGTCCTGCGTCGGGTGGCGCTCTCAAATATCGTAGGCATTCGATCAGGTGTTTTGAAATACCTTTCGAGACTACCACGTCCTGATCTTCTAAGAGTTCCAGAAAAATCGGCCTCAAATGTTCAACGGCATATTCTGACCCCATTATTTTGATTACCTCATGTAAGGAAACGGCCACAACGCCCCTAGTTCGACCATCTTCTGTGGCAGCAAGTCGTTTTAGAATTGGCAAAATAGCTTCAAAGGATGTGCTCTTTAGAGACAAAGTCATAGCCGGTAAGTTGTACGCGGCGTTAAGGCGGTAGGTTGAGTTTGTGCTTTCCGAAAATTGAGTATATAAGTCCACAAAAAACTGCTTTTCTTGTTTGAGATCCAACTTGCAATATGCTGTGTGGAAGAAGGAGCCAAACATGAAAGAAACAAGCTTGAAAAAGGGTTCCTTTGCATCTTCTTCAACTCCACGCATTGTGTCTTTAAGAAACGGAAAAATTTCCTTTTCTATTGAGTCACTCTTAAAGGAACCCAAGGACTTCACCACTGCTTCAAAAGAAGCAATCTGAACCACTTGCTCTTCGTCTTTCAATAACTCCACAATTTCAGGAACTATTTTCTTTTCTATAGTGTCCTCATCAACTGCATTGATTAGATGTTTTAGCTCATAAGTGATTGTTACACGCACTTCATAGTCCGTGTCCTGGCATAACGACAGAAATTTTCCCAAAACCTTTTCGAGTATGAAGGTTTTTTCTAACCTTTGTACGAGCATTCCTAGTATGCGACAGCAAGCTTTTCTTGAGAGTACTTTTTCCGACAATTCTCCCTTCTTGAGGGCAAGTGGTAAGACCTCATCTTTAAGCTTCTCAATCGAAAGATGATTCATAGACTTCAAAAGAGAAGAAACCCAAGCAGAGTGAAGTTTCTCACGAAATGTCCCTTTAGCGGCCCCTGTAATTTTGCTTTCTATAACTGGGTATAGTAGTGGGCTATAGATTTCTCCATTCAATTCGATGAGCTTTGCAAAAGCTGATCCAGCAGCTTCGTTTAACTCTGGACTGACGTTATCTAGGAGTTTGATCATTTTTGGGAGAAGTTGGCAATGTACGTCTTCCCCAAATTTTGGGTTTGCAGCTAACACATGCACTGTATCAAACAGATTCATAAGCTGTACAATGTTGCCCGATTTTATAATTTCCTCGGCCCGTTGGTATTCATTCAACTTTTCACTGATAACCCCCTTTTCAATTTCCTCTTTCGGCTTCCCTTTCCCCAGTTTGTTGTAATCGGCCTCTCCCAAACTGTCCCCTTGGAACTCTGTCCCAATCCCTACAGATTCCCATAGAGACTCATCCATTTCCCATGAACCCTTTTGTTTAGAGCAATATGAAGTAGTAAACCTTGAAGGCCTTATTCAGTTGAATTATTCATTTACTGCCTCCTCAAGGCAAAGATCTCATTCAACCTTAACTGAAATGTTTGAACCGTGGGCAGAATTTCTTCTAGCGGTATTGGGTATTAAATTTTTTCTTGCTATCTTCGAGCGGATATTAGCGCCTTGTATTTTCCTTTTATTTTCCTTATGATTGATGTGCTCTATTCTCAACTCCTCAATAGTTACAACTTCGGCTATTTGCAGAGTGAGTTCGGGCTTGGCCTATCATTAGGTCTATCGTTCGCACAAAGGATACAAACCTAGATCCAGAGTAAATGCTGAGATATAGCGAGCGCAAAGACGCAGGAATTACGTTAAACGAAGACTAAAATGTTGAACCAAACAGGCAATATAGTCTGCCTCATTATAATGTGTCATGCGCCGTCTGAAGACTCATAAGTCATAACTTATAAATAATTAGTGCAGTAATAATTATTTGTGCCAGAATTGTCTTTATATGGAAGTCCGGATACGGAAGCTGGATTCTACCACGCGACTAGCTGCAGTAGTTATCCTAGGAACTTTTAGTACCTTCTTTAAAAAATAGACCCTTCGAAAAGTTTTAAGTACATTATTAGTATCTACCCTAAAAAAGTACTGTGCCGTTTGGAGCTGGAAAACACTGCAACGGCATCCATCCTCTCCCAGCGCATTCCAAGGATACCTTTGTTTTTTGAGAACTGACCCCTGAAAGCCGGTTTTCTTTAAATCTGAAATTTTAGATTTTTGATTTTAAGATTAAAGTGCAGATTTTTAATCTTAAGTTTGTTTGTTCTGGAATTAAATAGCACTTTGGATACTAGCCATGGCAGTACCTGAGTCAGATGCAGAAACTCAGCTCAGGCACCTCAATCAAATCGTTCTCGGGAAAAGCCTAAGGCTCAAAAAAGTGAAGCTCAGAAGATGTTTGAGAAGAATGGGTTTAAGTTCATTGAACCTTCAGTGGAAAAGATACATTTCGTGTCGAATAAAGCACGAACTTCTATGACTACTTCCATGCTTGAAGAATCTCGATTTTTATTTGACAAAATGAACTCGGAGTGACTTTGCTGACCAAACCAGGACCTGAAACACCCGATTCAATCAACAAACGAAACATTTTTGTTTATGCAATCAACAAACGGCTTCCAAGCAGTCAGACTATGGATTTGGAGGAGTTTGACACTTTCGTAAAGTTGTATGCAAGACTATGCTTTTTGCGTCAGTCTCCTGAAGTGTTTTATGATGATCCTTTGATTCCTTATTGTCCTTTAAGGAAATCTATGAGTCTTCAGCGTTTTCGACAGATATTGAATAGTTTCGACAAAAGCCCAGTCTTGCAAAAGGGTTAAGTGGACCCACAATATGAAAATGCTATTACCCAATTCAACATTCACGCCAGAACTAACTTCCTCTGCCCAAACTACTCGATAAAGATTGACGATCATCATATCAACTGCATAAGATGTATTGATTGCGGTTATCAGAGTATGATTAACAAAAACAAAAAGAGGGATGGTCCTGTTTTCAACTGCGCAACAACTCCAGGTTGCGCTATGCTAGTCAGGATGAATGTTTGCCGTACTAATCTCTCTCGCACAGAAGATGAGAAATACTATTTTAAAAGTTGCTACACGCTGTTTCATGAAGATGTGGAGTAGCAAGACATTTGATCTACTACAGGAAGAATGAAATATGAAAAACAAGTGGATTGACTCGTCCACTCCATCTAGTCGTGGAGGTTAAGCCATTTCAAATCTTTATTAACTCCTACTTTCACTCTCAAAGTGGTACTTCATGAAGTCGCAAAAAATTTTATCCGAATATGACATTCCTTCTAAGTCTTCAAGAAATGCCACATGACCCCCACGTCTAGTAAGCACCATGACAACATTCTCAATCTCTCCCTTCTTCACTAAATTACAGACTTCATCTAAAGCAATCAGAGCGTTCATCACCGTCGAAACGATAGCGCCAGTTAGTATAATCGTTTTTCTAAGCATTGGTTAATAATAAAGTTTCGTGGAATAGAATCATATCACTTACCATCTACTGGAGCAAAAGGATCATCCAAAGCACTCATACACATCAAAGGGATTTTCACCTGACTCACTCTGAGCCTGGGATCCGCATCCTTATAGTATTCTTCCAAGGAAGAGTATCCATGCATTTTCAACGTGAATCTTTCATCTATTTCCCTCATTGTGCTTGCTTCCATAACGTGATCAATGTCAATATGTTCTATATTTTCAAATACACTCATATTATCCTTAATATATCGTTGGATCTTCATACTCAGAGGCACGTTATATAGTGGAAGGGTATCTGCACTCTCCAATGCATGCATGCACTTTTCAATACTCCATGGCACTGAAATAGCCATGGCGGCTTTGTACGGACAGTTTTCACCCACCTCTGCCAAATATTTCATCAGTATGGCCGACCCATACGATAACCCCGCCGTAACCAAAGGTGCTTGGGGGATAGAGTCTACTATATACGATGTGACATCCTTCATGTCAGAAGTGAAACTAGCACACGCGACCTTTGCAGACTTAAGAGTCCCTGCCATTCCCCTATTATTTACCACAACGGCCCTATAACCCTCTTTTCGGGCAACATGCACCATATGCTTGATATAAGGCGAGTTACTGTTGCCTGTCATCCCATGCAAAAGAACAACGGTAGGTCGAATGTCTCTTTGGTATCTGCTTTCTTCATTGTCATACCAGTCCATAATGATTTCGCCCCCATCTTCCATTACAAGATACTCCCTAACGCATTCAACAAAAAGCGAAAATATGAGCATAAAGACATTTCCAACCTCCCACACAGAATGCGGAAAAACCAACACTAGCCACCGCCATTCAATGGAGAACAAAAACTTGCACTTACCTTCTGTACTCTATATCAGGAGTTTTCCTAGCAATCACGGACGCAAGGGTTTGTAAATGTTTGTTCGTACACCAAAGCGGAGGATAATAGTAGCTATCTAGTAATGGTATCGAATTGATCATGTTTTCATTCTTTTCCACATTTTTATACAGTACGATTGGCTTATGAACACAGTGAATAAGGTAATAAACTAGATAAATTCCAGGGGACAAAATAGCAGCCAAGATCTAAAAACAAAAGAGAAAAAGAAAAGCACAAGTTAGAGACACAAATATAGACAGCAATTTCCACTATTCCTTGCTAAATGGCAACAATGCCAATACATACAGCAATCCATACGAGTAGCGGGGAAAGAACAATAAGAATCAACGCAGCGCAACCAAAGCACAATCCTGTCTTTAACAGGTGAAGGAATACGCTAAAGCGTTCTTCGTAGTTCTTTTTGGAGACGTGAGCCCTGTAGAGCTTGCGAAGAAGCGTTAAGAGAATCATTGCCCAATAAGCCAGTGTTTTAAACTTCTAAGCAAATAAGCCACATGCCTTCTGGCCATAGGCAGCAAGGGGGGGCAATGAATAAATCCAAAGTAGGTAAGGTAAGGAGTCTAAACTCTAATCCGTGCTATACCAAGCACACGAGGGATATTGCCTTGTTCAGCTGTAACTAATCTCTTCTGTCTTCACGTCCTGTAACGTAGCTTGTTTGGTTGCTACATAAATAACTAACACTTTTACACATAGTAATGTGATCAGTGATCACTGATCACTCTCTCACATAGACCCCCCCCCTCCGCCACGTAAGGGAATTATGACCCTCCTCCTCCTCCATGATTGGTCCATATATCTCTCCTGTCCTCCTTGATCAGGCTCCCTGTCAAGGCCCGTGCACCCCTGCAAGGGACACTAGAACTATATAGAGGGTTACACCCCTACGAGGATCACGTGCACCCCTGGACTGTGTAGCTATGGAAATGGATTATAGCCTCACCCAGCCCATAGCTGCATAGGTATTTCCCTCTCTGTTTCATATTGGAATCTGTCTGTCCGTCTCGTATATCCCTCCCCTCACTTTGGATATAGAGCTAGATCTAGCTAGATCAGCTATTTGCAAAGAGGTCCTCATTGCCACCCAAAGACTTCCCTGTACTTCCTTCCAGCTACTCCGTTGCTATAAGTTTGTGCATGGGTAGCGGGAGCAACTAGACTATTAATTTAGTTCTGTATATTTCGCAAAAAGTCTTCTGTTCGCGTTTAGTTTTTTTCTACCAATGGTGTCGCTAGAATTTACTGCTATTTCTGGAGTTATCATTCTTATTATCTACGCCTATACTATACTCTACCTCTACCTACCAGCTGTTCAGATCTCTTTTCCGAACTCCTTGTTCGCTGCTATAGGCATAACTGGTTTATGTGTACTCCTTCTTCTTCATTACCAGCAGGATCCGCTATAGATTGAAAAAGGATATTCTTAATTTTAGCACACATTGGAGCAACACTCTCTAAAATACATTTCCTAAGTGGCACAATGGAGGCTGTTCTGTTGCTTGCTCCCGTCTGTCTTCTATGGAGATCACATCCTGAACATTTTTACTTCAACTATTTCGACTTTCCAGTTTCTTCCCATATCGACTATTATCTGTCCTTACCACCAGTGATCTGGATATGTATTGCGGCACTCCCCATTCTCTTGCTCTTTGTACTTCGTGACGATCAGTTTCTTCGAGTGGCAACGACGGTATTCTTTCTTTCATCGTTCCGCTTCTCTACAGCACAGGGTGCATCTTTGCATGTAACGATTCCAGCACACAAGATCTGGGGCAGTTACTTGGCACTGATTATACTTGCACTAATGAATACCCCGACTCTTGCACTGCACATTTTGCTTATTGGAAGCTTAGAACTCCATGGCTCGCTGATTAGTGACTCTCTAGTCGTTATCTACGCTTTTCTAATTGTAATATTTCGTTATCACATGCTATTCAATGATTTTGTATTGGATTTTAAACGAGTTTGGGTGATTTTTCTTTTTATGCTAGTTACTGAAATTTTGGAAACAGAGACAACGGGATCTACCATTAACATGACTTTACTTGGGCTGAAATGTATGTGGTTAACCGTATATTTCTGTACAGGATGTGTCCTTCGAGGGCGAAAGATGCGACTATCATTTTCGGACGATGAATCAGTGGTTATTTCTTCGTTTGTTACTGCTATAGTGACAATGGCTGTTCTTCCGTACACAAAATACTCTGGTGTATTGAATATTTCAGATACCGAATGGACTGTTTTAGTTCTTATTGGAGGCATGCTCTTTCTTTGTGTTTCTACCTCGCCCATACTGTTATTTCTTAGTAAGTTTAGCCGCCAAACTCGTAAGCCAATCGCATCCAATTTTGAAGAAGAGACAAAGCGGAAACTTGCGTCTTTGGTATTCTGCTCTCTGCTAATACTAAACGTGATTCTTCTTTTTGCGCCGTGGCTTCAAAGTATATATTCATACAAACAAAAGCATCCCGCGGTCTTTGTTTTAGATTCTATCCTGCTCCCGGATTCTTTGTACAAAGATTTCATAGTGGGGTATCATTCTAGCATGGACGGTATAAAAACACTATCCATGTACGTGGTGGATTCTTCTATCTGGTATACGAATACCAGGGTGAAACTTCTTGGCTACTGGGGCTTTATTACTTCAGTGACTATTGCAGCTATGGCAATGGTGGGCAAGCCGAATAGCAAGGCAGGGCTACTTTGTGCTCGAAAAGTTTTTCATTTTCTTATTGTTGCAATCGTCTTGCCTGGTATTTGGTATGAGCCGGAGTTCACTAAACTCAGCCTTGGTATTGCGTTGGCCTTGTTTTTGCTTTCAGAATATGTGCGAATATTTGACATTTATCCCTTTTCGGATAGCATTGCTACATACGTGGACAAATTTATTGATGAGAAAGACCAGGGTCCTATTGTTCTCACACATATATATTTGCTTTTGGCTGTTGCTTTGCCCATATGGTTTTACCGGGCGCAAGAAGTCGGCTCCTATGGAAAGTGGGTCTCATGGTGCTACCCCTTTGTACCCTTTGCTGGGGTTTTATCTATTGGCATTGGGGATGCTGTAGCATCAATTTTTGGGAGTAGGTATGGTATTGCAAGGTGGCCTAATACTCGCAAAACTTACTTGGGGACGTTCGCGGGATTTTGGTCCCAAGTAGTGTTCTGTTTGGGGGTTTTCTATGCGTCCTCAAGCCTCCGTCCGACCGACTTTGCTATGGGAAATCCATCTTTCTGGGAATATGTCGACCTTACTCGTGATTCGATGAGAACATTGTATAAACAACAGGCTCATATATCTGTGAAGGACATCTACCAGGCATTGCCTTTCCAGGAAATGCCGTTCCTCCTGGTCCTTGCATGGACTTCTCTCCTCGAAACATTTACCACAAATATTGACAATCTTCTGCTGCCTATGTTTACCTATGCATTACTTCTGGTATGCGGCCACCAGATGTGAAGGCTCGTGAGTCATTCATGACTGACCTCTGTTCTTTTCAATAAACTGAAATCGCAAAGATAAACTTTAAGAAATCCTTTATAAGCGCGATGCAGTAAACTTGATGAGTAGAAATTCGAGGCGGCGAAAGCAGTTTAGAGTTTCCGAGGGGTGACCAGCGTAGTGGGAAACATGGCTTTAGGAATCTCTATAGTGAACACTGCCCCAGTCCACTTTATCTGCACTTTATTGTTTGGAATGCGAGTTATAGCTTTTCTATATTTTTCTACTTTCTATTTTTGCTTGATTTGTGTTTGTGTGCAGGTCGAGGAAGTGCATGTGTGCGTTTAATTTTGCATACGATGTCGGGTGAAAACCGAGTTTATATGTGCCAAGGTTTCGATAAAGAAAATAATCCCCCTGGCAAGTTGGAAGAATTGAAAACTAATGATGAAGGAGTACCACTTGGTAGAATTCTCGCAACGAACTACATAAGAGAAGTGTGTGGGGAACGGCGGCACGCGCGAAGTGTTGCAAACCAGAAAAAAACTTATGTAGACACTTTAAAACGTCGTGGATAGAAAAAATGCAGCTCTTTGATGGGATAAAACTGCATACCCCTAAGTGGTAAGTCCATCACCCAAAAAATATGTCTTTTAAAGCCGATTCCTATACATATACACGAGTTTCGCTCGTCCACACTTGCTGTGCAGATTGTTTCAAAAACGCATAAACATTTATTGCTTAAAACAAATAAAAGCAAAAAAAATAAAAGAAAAAGACATAAATAATAGAATTGGCTTTGGCCCGTCCCCTTTATCTCGTCCACTTCACTGCCCCCGTAGGAAAGAAAGGCAGGGAGGAGAAAACCAACCCAAGATCTTTGCCAATCTTTTCTTTGTGCTGCTGTGTTCTATTCCTTCCTGAGGTGTCTGTCAGAGACAAGTGGATTGGTTGAGCCAGTGTGCGTTACAAGTAGGAGGGTATTTGTCGTACTACATGTTACATTTGTGATGCGTTGCAGTGTGTGTCAAAGCCAGTCTTTTTCACAAGATGATCTCGGTTTCTATGTGTGTCGGGACTGTGGTACACAGACCCAAGAAACGCGGGTAGAGGGAGAATATGATGCAGATACGTTTTATGCGCGCTCCCAACGTAAAAAGAAGCAGACGGCTGTTGAGGACAGTGTTGACGAAGACTTTCCTGATCAAACAACCTTGACTCTGTTTGGATACCAAGAAATTCTAAAGAAAACAGTAGAAGTAATGGCTACGCGTTTTGATATTGGGGGTCAGTTGGAAAGTACTGTTCGTAATTTATGGTTTACTTATCTTCAAAAGACAAGACTTGCTTTCACCAACAAGTTATATGGAAATCGTAAAAGTGTGAAGGCACGGCGCATTGAAGTCAAAGACAAGAAGAAAGTCATTTGTAGGGAAGAGGCTGGGATTTATGACAAAGAATATTATATGACCTCCGATGAAGAAGACGAGTACACTGGTCAAGACGACGACATGGAGACGGATGAACTTACGGGGTTACTAGGGATTTATGAGCATCTTGAGGGAGATAACGAAGGCGACAGGGTTGTTCATACAAGTGGGCAGAAAGTAAAGATCACCCAGCTAAGAATTTACTATGTCCTTGTGTTTGTATATGTGGCCCTTGTATGGTTAAGGGAGCCTTTTTCTATTGCAGATATGTTAAGGTAAGAAGTATTTCCAAATACAATGTCCTCTGCTAGTTTAATCTCATCATTGTACTTCCATTGTATTGTACTTTATGCGCATAGATTGGCAAAGAATGGCGAAATTCCATACTTAACGGGCCATTTAGTGGCTAAGGCTGCTTTTGAGCGACGATGGACATCTTTCTACAAGCGCATATACCCAAATGCGAAAACGAGAAAAGGAGACGATTTTAAGAAAGAAAGTGCCACCTTTTCTCAAACGCTAAAACAGCTTCGACCTTTGCGTCTCCCATCCCCAAAGGTCCTGATGATGAGTGTTAGAAAGCTTATTGGCCTTCTTGTTGGGGATGTAAATTCCACGTACACTTTGCGACGTTTCGGGTTCTGTGCCTCGACTTTGGAGCATCGAAGAATGTTTTTCTCTAAACTTCAAGATACGAATGGTCCGGACTTTCGCAGACTTGCGGTGAATGTTGGCTTACTTATGTATAAAGCTGTTTTAGAGCTTCAGCTTCCTTTAGTATTCTTTGATTTGTCCATGGGAGTTATCAAAGTAATGGATCTTCATGAAGGAGACTTTTCGGTTCTTGCTTTCACGGACCCTCAACTTAAAGTGATGGGAATATTGCTTTTCACTTTAAAGCTTGTATACGGAATTCCTGAGCATAGCGAAGAAGATTGTGGCAGTTCTGAAAAGTCAAGCAAAAGGTCTTTTGAAAGCTGGATAAAGAGACTCGTGTACAATAGGCAGCTGCAGATAGGTAGGCTTGTTGTTATTTTTTTTGTGCTTTTAAGTTGGGGAACGAATATTTTGGTAAGATTCTAACAGAGATAGAGTTGCTTTATCACTCTGTTTTATTTTACATTTCTTGCGTTTGCGCGGTAGATACTGGGGCGAAAGAAAATTCCTCGATTCTCCATTTTGATGCTCGCTTTTATGCGTATTTGGATTTTGTGGAGCAAAGTGTTTTCAACGAAGTTCATGCGCCATTCCAAAATAACTGTGGTCCTTTGATACCCGAACGAGGTGAGATTTATGTTGATGAGACGGGTCGACACAAGTTATACGGGCAAGGGAAAGGTTGGTCAGAACTTCAAGAGTACATTCGTGAATTGAAGTTAATTGGAGGCCGTCGTCGGACAGATGATGTATTCGTGCAAACAAATCGTCCTAGTGAAGGTACCTCATCCTCAGAAGGTACTTCCTCAACTGATATTTATGAAAATTATCTCAAAGCTTTCTTGCCAAAGGCCTCAAATTATGTACTGTACCATAAACATATAGATCTAAATACTGAGTCGCACCCAAGCTACCTCTTTGTTCTTGAACATTTGGCTGAGTATGCGATGACGAGTACGAAACTGCTCCATAAAATGGTTCAAGATGTGGAGCTTCACTTGAAAAGAATACAGGACGAACTACAAAAGAAAGATTCCTTCTAGCAAGCGTGGCCTTGTTCAACAAGAAGCCTCTTGAGCAATGTGAAGCTGACCCGGACTAACCAAATCACGTAATATTATAAAGTGTGAGCTGTAAATTTTATTCCAGACTTTCGTTGTCTTCTTTCTTTCTTTTTTTTTTTGGTTTCTTGGTTTATGTTTATGTTTTTGTTTTCATTAGTTTTTCGTTTTTAGTAACTACCCTACAATGCTTCTCAGCTTTTTAAATACTTTGATAGAGCAAAACAGAAAAGTCGATGAAAGAATGAGTTGTGATATATACAGAAAAGAAATAATTATTGTTTTTTACTCAGATCCGCCATTTTCGCAGTAGGCTCCGGTAGAACCATCAGTGCAATCGCAAACATAGTTAGAGTTGCATGTTCCCTTGCCGCTGCAATACGGTATAAAAGTCCATCCGAGAACACTAATATCTGGGGGAGAAGCTTTGTTATTATATTTTGCTGGTGGGAATTTACAGACGGGGTAATTGCAATTAACCCCGTGCATTCCCCTGGTGCAACCTTGGAATTTAGAAAACACATTCCTTGTAACTTGGCTTTCTACCAAACTGGTTACCCATGTTTTCTTAAAACCTAACCAGTCACCACCTTCGTCACCAACATCAGTGATAGGACCAAGGTTAAAGGAAAACGCATTCAAGTTAAACTGGGTGCGTTTGACCCACCGATTGCTTTCGACCATCAGCTTCATAGAAACAGATCCTTCGTCAGCTTTCACGCTTTCTTCAACTCCATCGAGGCCATATGCGGCGCTTAGACGAAGATGATTGATTTCAATGGCAATATTATATGGGCTAGTAACAATCATGGCGCTTCCTATAGAAACATCTTGAATGGACATGTTCTTTACTGTCTTGCAAAAGACTGATACACAGTACTTGTGTTTGGGAAATTTCATGTACTTGAGCTCGTTTGCTGCAATGGAGTTGACAACCTCAGACTGAGGCCAGTCTTTCTTAAGGATGCTATCTATAAATGCTTGAACTACAAGTTTTTCGCTTCCGTCCGGAGGGGCTCCCTTGTCGCAAGATATATCTATACCGCCAGGAGAAAGAGCCAGCTTTTCGATATTGATGTTGTAACCAACGAATTTCATTTCAAATTCCATTTCACTTTTCGAAACGCTTCCAGTACAAAATCCAGAGCTCGGTGAATCGGCTTTAAATTTATACCTTATAACATCAAGAACCACGGGGATGCTATTCTTTTGGATATCGCCCAAAACCAATGTCTCATACTCAAAATCACTTAGTTCCAAGGACGAAAAAGGCCCTGAAGCATAATTGTGCTGGGTAAATGCGTCATTGATAAGGTCGTTAACAAAAGGGTGCGCAGCTTCGACTCTGGGAGCCACTTTCTTTTCACAAAATTGGCCATCAAATCCCTCGTCACATTCACACTTCCCATCCTCTCCTAAGCAATACCCATTTCCACCACATGGCTTGCCAAGAAGTCGACCACCAACTACTAGAGCCCCACAATACAACTTTTCACATGCTTTACCACCATAGCCATTATTGCATTGGCAGTATTCTGTCTCGGTACTGGCATTACGGGCATCAGCTCCTTGTACTGAAAGGCACGAACCATGCTTATTGCACAGCGCATCTTTTCCGCAGCTTTCAACTTCGCAATACGGCCCCGAATAGCCATAGCGGCATCGGCAGCCATCTTCGGTACATTCACCACGACCACTGCAATAAGGAGATAAGTGGAACCCAAGAAAGCTTCGGCCTCCGCACTTGTTCTTGTCTTGGCAAAAGGCACCAGACCACCCTTCGTTGCACTCACAGCTATGGTATTCCCTATTGCAAAACCCATGAGAAGAGCATGTGGCTGTCAGAATTCCGCCAGTAGCTCTACACGCAGGCATACAGGAAGATCTTCCGCACTGTGCGGGACCATTGCAGTTTGGTCCATGTTTGCCTTTACCACAGGCTCCAAAATAAGCCTTCGTGGTTCTCTCAAAATGATCTGCCATATGGTGCTGCAAATGTTGCTCCAGGGTGTTTTCAAGCTTTTCTACTTTTTCTGCCTTCAAGTCCATGTAGTTCAACTTCACGTCAATGTTGCTACTATCAGCCGTCACGTCCAGCAAATGCATTTGGTTCAAGGCAGTATCGATGGTGAAGTATAAATTCGCATTCATTCCCGTAATATCGAAAGTACCACTTCCGGTTTCAGAATAGTCAACTAAAAATTTCATATACTCTGATTTTGGGTTATAAAGCACTTCCCAGTCAAACGTACCTTGGCTGCGAAAGTTCTTGTATGATAACTTCACCGCGCTCGAAATGGAACCAAATTCAAATTTCTCAACTGACATTCCCTGAACAACTAGCTGGGTGACGATAAAGTCAATGTCACTCAAACTGTATCTTCGAGTGTAGTCAGGGAGTCGCAAAGGAAAGAGATTATCAGTACGTGTCACTTCGTTCATAACGGTGCTCCATTTTGTATTTATCTGTGGAACATAGGTCCTCGCTGCTTCGTTAAGGATTTGTCGAAATCGCTGATGAATGGCCTTTTCGTGCATCTTAACTATCTCGCAACTGTCATCGGAGACTTTCAGATGCAAATTTTCTGCTGCAAAATGAATATCAGCATACCCAACACTGACTCGATCACTCAGATCAATTCCATCTAGTCGAAGCTCATAGTCATCCAGATGGCCATATACAGAACCTTTAACGCACCCCTTCATCTTTTCTACAAGAGTCACTACATCGATGGATGTAAAGTCTTCAACATCCCACTTCTTCTTGTCCTCATCACTTCTTGTAAAATCAAGAGTTTGAAGGATTTCGGTTACCTTTGACACTTGGAAGAACTCCAAATAATCAAAGTTTTGCTCGCCTGCTTCATCAATACCAAAATTGAGTCTAATGTTAAACGCGAACTCAATAGGAGTATCAGAAATAATCCTCAAAGACGCTTTGTTATTGTTAGCAAAGAAAGGAATAACCTGGCTCGCAACTATAGATGATATATCCATATCAGTTACCATAGCAAATCCTGTCGAAATCTTTTTGATGCCATAAGAGAGCTTGTTGAGAAAGATGTCAACCATTTTAACTGCAAGATCGAATTCCAGCTTTTCTCTATATCCGCAGTTCGGGCCAGCCCATCCTTGATTGCAGACACAGTTATTTTTTCCGATACACTTTCCATAACCGCTGCAGGGCAAATAGTTATTGGTGGCAACAAGGGTCATGAAATCTGCTTTGCAAAGCTGTTCCTTACACATTTCGCCGGTAAAACCGTTATCGCAGTGACACTTGTGCGCTTCAAATTTCTTGTCATAAACACAGGTGCCGTGTCCACCACAATGGGGAGTGCTGTCAGTTTGTCCACAAACTCCAATTTCGCAATACTCTCCTGCCCATCCATTCCTGCACTCACATTTTCCACTTATCTTATCGTCAGTTAACACACACTTGCCGTTACCAGAGCAGACATCGGCAAGAGAGCTAGCAGCACATCCTCGAGCCTTCTCGCAATACAATCCAGTATACATCCCCATACATTCACACATCTTGGTTTCAATATTGCAACGACCGTGGTGAGAACATATCTTTGGCTTCTCGTCTACCCCGACAAAAGTGAGCATGTCCTTTCGATTGGCATACTGATAGCATCTAGGAATGTCACAATTAGGGCCATGACGGCCTTCGAAGCAACCACCAAATATACGATAATAGAGAAAGTTACGAATATCAACACGCATCATGGCTTTCAGGAGTGGCTTCAAAATTCGAATAGCTGTGTTCGCAAGCTCCCCAAATGGATCCTTTCCAAGCTGAATATCGACATTAATGACGTCGATTTGCACTTGCATCAGAGACATTTCTGTTACGTACGTAAAACGGCTTCCATCAGCGGCATATTGTGGCAAAGAAACAAACTGATCACCTGGTTTCAGCTCAGTAAAGCCATCACTGTTAGAAATTTCACCCCGTGGAACACTGCTCATGGCAACTCTTAGAATAAGTTCCATGGAAACCTCAAACGTACCAGGCCCGTTTGTCTGGGTATGTTTGGACGTGAATCCATGTCTATAATCAAAAATACCAGACGCCCTTACTTCTTTCGCGTGGATCGACACTCCATGCTCGATACTTGAAAGAACAAGATCTCCAACACCAACTTTTTCGATTTTTGCATTGTTCAGTTCGCAGAACATTCCTATTTTGCTGATAACTTTGTCTTCCAGCTGAATTGGCAAGATGTGTTTGCGATTAACATATTTAACAAATCGTTCATTAAGCGTCTTAGAGGCAGAGACTTTGGCAAGTGCCTCTTCCATGGCAGTCTCTAGTTGGGCTGGAAAATCTTGTTCTACCACCTTTGAGCTCTTGGCGAATAAGGCTTTCGTTACCTCTCTGACAGACAGCGCATCATCAACTTGTTTGCAGGTTACAAAACCTTTGTGAAAATCTGCTCGAATTTCTTTAACAATAGCATAGTTATTGAGGTGAAAATACATCAGGAGATCGGAATCGTTTACAGTGTACATGCAGTCACCAATTGCTGTAACATCACCGGCAGTTACAACCATTTTCATTTGAATAGCCAGGCTGAACTCATTAACGTGCACACCCATAAATTTCCTTTCAGGGACTACTTGAGTACTATCGAAACTAATTACACTCCATTTAAAATCTTTTAAAATAACTCCGTTCAGGTTCATAGAGTCAACTGGAGTTTTAGCCATATCAAACAGTAGATCTTTGATATAAAAGTCAACTTCATTCCAGAACAAAGGTAGTTTGTTCTCGCACTGCATTCCTCCCCACCCTGAATCACAGTTACAAAGACCTTCTCCAGCACATTCGCCATTTCCGGAACAAATACCAAGGTCGCCATATCCTTTACATAAATGATTAGAGCAAAATGCTCCTCCATATCCTTCTTTGCAATGGCACTCACCATCGACGCATGTTCCTAAGCCATTACAGGGTTCAGTCATCCCTGGCCCAGCGCAACCTACCTTTTCACAATGGTCACCATAAAAGCTTCCTATGCAATCACACTGCATGGTGTCCATGTTACACGTTCCTCTACCGTTACATGGCACGGCTTCATTTACACTGTCCATACAAGCATTCAACTCACAATTCTTTCCGTGCTTGCCATAAGGACAACCACCAAAAATTGAAGAAACGAAGTTTTTAAACGATTCTTGGGAGGCAAATTTAAGGTCTTCTTCAAAATTTTCGGCCAAAAAGTTGAGAATAATTTCATTACCAGAAACCAAACTCAGCATTGAAGTGTCCGATCTGAACCTAGCGCCAGAGGCGTACAAGTACATTCTTCTCTTGGAATCGTACGCGGGCTTCAATGTAAGGTCAATAACTGCACCTTCATACTGGACTTGACCAGCTCCTTCCTTCAAAATGCGGTACTCGGGGGCAATCCCATACTCAAATCCTACATTCATCCACGCAGCACTTGGTCGTAAATTCAAAATGATATTATTTCGAGAAATTGAGATACTTTTTAAATGCACGGTGTTTGCTTGCAAACTCAAGTTTTTCATGCGGGCAAAGAGAAGCTTCTTTGATTTTTCAAATGCTTGAACACCAATAGGATACCTGGAACGCAAAAAGCTGTTCAAAAAATGACTCAAACTCTTGAGCGTTAGCAATTTGTTGAGATCTTCTTTCAGATTTCTTTGAATCTCACCAATTTGTTTCTTCACAACCTGCTTAATAACATGCACTAACAAGTCACTCTGAATGTTAATCTCATATACTAGAATATCTGGGTTAACATCTACCCGTTTAATTTCAATATCCCCGTCTAATGTCATGGTTACAGAAACTGTCTTAATTTCAATCGCAGCAGCAACAAGCCCAATTTTATCTTCAGGTCCCCCTGACTCCGAGCGTTTCTGGTGGGTGACGTACGACTGAAATTCAAAGATAACGCCACTGAGTACGAGGTCGGTTTGATGTTTGCTTTCATCAAGCTTTAAAGTACCTTCATTCAGTTGTGAATACGCCAATTGCATGTTCTTGAAGATATACCTTTCATCGCTCCAAATAGCCACATCATCTTTAAATTTCATATCATTGATTTCCAACAATACAATATCAGCAATTTCAGTAATTGATGGCAGTAAATAGCTGTTTTCTAAATGGCATTCTGATCCTGAGTAGCCAGGGAGACATTCGCAAGTGTCTTTCTGAACGCAGTAACCATTACCACTGCATACGGCACCATTTGAAGAAGGACAGAGGTTGTCCGCACAGTAGTGCCCATAAAAAGGGTAGTCACATTCACAGCCAGGGCCTTCTTTATCTTCGCGTTCCAGGGCACATGTTCCTCTTCCATAGCACTCTGCTAAATGCATATTTGGGCGACAGGCATTGCGCTCACACCGAGGACCAAAAAACTGATCATTGCATTCGCAGACATTCACACCAACACAGCGACCATTTCCAGAACACACAAC
Source organism: Ichthyosporea sp. XGB-2017a (assembly GCA_002811675.1). Lineage (NCBI taxonomy): Eukaryota > Ichthyosporea > Dermocystida > Chromosphaera > Chromosphaera perkinsii. The sequence goes on along the minus strand of PDIM01000022.1, from coordinate 257,603 downwards.
TCCGTCAATGGTAGACGTCAAGGCACCGCAATTAGCTTCGCTGCAGGTAGGACCTATTTCCCCGTTGTCACACAAACAGATACTCTTGATGCTCGGGTCAATAGGAACTGTACACCGATCACCATCCTCACATATGGAACATTGGCCTTCCAGAATAGGATCTTTTTCACAATCACTTCTCATCTTTTCCGCATCACCTTTACTCTGTTCGTTAAGATACATATTCATCGCACGCGAAGTCTTAAAATTCAAATCAAAATAATTGCTGTCATGAAATGCTCCACTGCCTTCAAAAATGGCACAATTGACCTTTTTGCATAGCTGATCATACACTTTTTGCAAAGCTTTTTTATCTGTTCCTTTGGCAATGGCACAGGAAGTTCCTTTTACACAATGGGTAGCAGGTTGATATCCATCTCCGTTGTGGTTGCAAATTCCAGAGCCAGAACAGGTAGAGTAGTCCGTGCCCATTGTGCACGGGGCCACTGTGCAGTTTGAACCTGTCCAACCATTCTGGCAAGTGCACTTTCCGCCATCACATTTCATATTGGGCGTTGCCCCTCGTCTCTCAACGGCATGATCACGCATCTTGTACGGGACTTCAAGCCCAAGAAGCTCAGAATCATCCCTTTCCTCAACGGCTACATCGTTCGTTTGCTTGACCTTTTCAGCACTATTGACTTGGCTCAGATCACCACTCCATCTGTTAAAGGACCCTTCGATCTGCTTATCAAGCGTACTATCAATGTTGCTTCTAAAAAGAGGCACTGAAATCATTCCCGCAACTGCAAGTACAAAAATGACTGCCACATATTTGAGACTCTTGCTGGTTTTCTTTTTCGAGTGAGCAATTGGCTCAGTCCCAGAAAAAGGATCTTCCGACTCTAGGCGTTTATACCAGGTGGGAAACATACTTCTTATTCCTTTCTTCTCTTTGTATAAATCTTTCGCTGCACTGCCTTTTTTGAGCTCTATATTTTTGCCTGTAGTAGATTATCTTTACCTCAGAGCTGGCAAATTCGGAAATGAAAAGATAAGAAGACTTTCTTTTTTTTCTCTTCCTCCTTTTCCTTTTTTATCCCTTCTCTCCTGTGAATTTAGAAAGCTCAGCAAAAACAGAGCACGATTTAAAACAACTACTAAATTCAAAATCCACCTACTCCTTAGAGACAGAACAAAAAAATAAAATAAAATAGGAAGAAAAAGGAGAAGAAGAAGATAAAAAGCCAAAAAAAAGAGAGGGAGGGAGAGAACAAGGGAGGAATTAATGGGAAATATTTTGTGCAAGAAGGAGGGAGGTAGGGTTATACACGTCCACTAGGGTTATATCAAGAAGGGGGTGTATGGAGGGTTAGGGTACAGGATGGTTGGCAAGGAGGCGGGTATCGGGTGTTTTAGAGGGGATAGAGGGGAGAGGGGATGTTATAGGGAAAGGGGTGTAGGGTTATATAGTTAACAATAGTTAACCACCCTTCTCCTTGGTAACCACCTCCCTCCTCACGTTACCATGACCATCCTAGTCCAGTTCTGTCTCCTTGTTCTGTCACAGCTCGCAGCCTCGCAGACTCCCAAGGAGACCGTAGTCCGTAGCCCGTAGGGCGTAGTCAGTGCTTTACTTGTGACTTGTAAATTGCGACTTGCCTTCACATAGTTCACATAGAGAACTCTCTTCACTCTAGTGCCTCTAGCAGCAGGCAGCAGCAGAGGCCAGAGGGGGCCCCGGCCCCCGCAGCCTGGACAAGAGGGCCACCGGCCAAAACGGCCCCGAGGACGCTGGCGAAGGACGCTGGACGACTGACTGCTCAAGGAGACTGCTGGCTGATGGCTCTGCTGCTGCCCCCAACTCCCAAGGACCCCAGCACAGCTGACAGCAGGGAGTAGAGACAGCCGAGTGCGGATACAGGCGTGAGGCGACCTCATGTATAAGTGTCGCCTCGCTAACACACACCAATGGGCATCGAGGCTAAGCGTAGCTGTCGCCTGTCGGCTGTCACTACATTGTAACTTGTACTAGTGCACCTCCAGCAAACCCTTGGCCCAAATTTTCAGCGTAGTGAACAGGAGTTTGAGTGCCACCATTCTCAACTGTATGCTTTCCACAAGGGCCTTCGTCAAGGCTTCTTATTGACCTTTTTATAATAATACTTCTCAATGGTTCGTGTAGGAGTATGATTCACCAGGTTGGCTACCGTCCTCATATCGTAGTTCGCTGCCAACAGTTTAGTGACCACCCAGGTTCTAACATCATTCGTGCGCTTAAGAGTACACCCACGCGTGCAAACTTTTGGCGTACCCATGCTAAAATGGTCGCCCTTTTAACACCCACCCCCTTATTCGTACAATTCACAAAGAGTGGGATGCATTTGTCCTTTCTCGGAATGAACGCTTGACCCTTCCGGACACCCAGCAATGGAAATCGTTCCATCCGCAACAAGTACCGTTTCACAATATCAACCAGATCAAATCGATGGGACGGGTCTCGGGGGCTTTCCAGTCGGAGGGGCTTCGTAGCCCTCGGTAAACTACTCACCACCGTATCTTCTTTGGGTTCAAATCACCTGGAGAAGTAGCGTGCAGAACATGCACTTTACCAGAATCGTTTTATATTGTGGTGTTGGCTTCCTCGTTCCCTCAAGGAATCTGACATGCTCAATTAGCTTTTAAAATAAACAATAGCTCTTGGCGTGTGAGACATATTCTCTGCCAATGCCAAGCTCTCAAGACCAACACTCCTTCTTGCACAGCTGAGGTGCACGTGGTCCGTGGACTGGTTGGTAATGGATTTATTATAGGGTTTAATAATGTCAGTGGCCGACTTTTTTAAATTTAATTTCCAAATACAGACGTAATGTAAACAAAAATAATGAATAATGCAGGAAAAAAAAAAGCCCTTTTTTATTATTCCTCTTGTATACGTTGTTGAGTCCAGTTCGTCCAGATCAGATATCTTTGTTTTACCTGAGTATACGTATAGATTATTGAAATGAATAAGATGTACAGCAGAAATAGACTGTTTGGCCTGTTTGCGACAGCTTGGATTGTTGCTTTTGTGGCAACACATGTAGTGTTGGCAGAGTTGGCAGACAAATATCAAAGATGCCACGACAAGCTACCTTTGGAGCGTTGTCACGATAAAGATGACAAGAAGTTATGCCTTCCCGACCTTAGCGAAGACGCTCTTTCCTGTTGCACTTTTAAAGAATTCAGTCGAGATCTCAGTAAGTACATCAATTTTTGCAAATCTTTTCTTCCTGTGGCATGTCAAAGATGAAGACTACTCACACCATTTCTTTGCATTGCCAATGATTGAATATTTATGTCCATTTGCAGATGGAGAAACTAAGAAGGTACACTCGTTCAAAATGAAACAGCTTAAACGTGCTTTGAGAGATATATTCGAAATCGAAGGAGAGTTTGAAGAAGCCATTGCGAAGATTAAGTCGGATGTTTCAGCAGTAGACCTCGTATTTGATCAGTGTACATACGGTAAGAAACCAGGTGATCCTTGTCAGTTTGAATACGAGGCACCCAATTACGCGGTAACAAATATGTATGGAAAACCCAAGGACCAATTCAGATGCGGATGGAAAGATATAGAGGATCCCAATAGCCCTTTTGAATGTATTCAAACGGACGCCTGCTTTACAAATAAGAATAATCTACCGAATACATGCAGTGGTGAGAACTCTGTTTGTAAACCACCAGCGGAATATAAAATTAAAGACCTTCCTGAGAATCGCCAAGACTTTGCCTACGTGTGTGGCTCCATTTCAAAAGACGATGAATGCAATGGCACCGCAGACGTGTGCACAGAAAATGAATCTAAAAGCCCCGGATATTGCAATTGGGAGGGTACTTGCGTTTTAGCGAATAATAGAGACGAAGATTTTTGTGAAACCATAGGACGAAGCTATGTTCATGTAAGTATTAAGAACTATAAATGCCATTCATTGACTGTATTTTTTGAGTAAATGGATTCTAAATGTCTTTTATGCCACATATATATCCAAATGTGAATGAATAGGACTCCTTCGAAACCAAATGCATCTATGACAGAAACAAAAAGGGTGTCTGTCTCGAAACAGATGATGATTCAGGGGCTTTTGAGTGTGGAGCAAAGCCAGCCCCAGTTACAAAGGCAATGTTGCAGGTTAAGAAGTTTTTCCGGCAAATTATTTCGTTTTCGTGGTGGTAGAATATTGAATACAACTCAAGTGCATTTATTCTATTAAGGTACAATAAAAAGTCGAGAAATTTCCTCACGGACTTTGACTTTGCCTGCCCTCTAATTTTTCCTGCCTCCTTTGCAATATCAATCTTTTCTTCTCTCTCTTTTCTTGTCTCAGGCGTTTCCTTTCTAATTTCGCTTCATTCTCCTCCTTCAATTTTTTCTCTATTTCTTCTTTCTTCTCTTCATTAGTTTCATTGTCCTCTAGAAGCTGCTTTTTGAGTTCTTTTCGCTTCATCTCGCGCTCATGCTTTTCCTGAACTTTAATTAGACGTCGTTTTTCTTTTTCATCGTCTATTTCTTTTTCGCGCTCGAGCTTTGGTGAATTGACTGTGTCGTCCATATTGTGCTGCTGATGTTTTCCATTCGGTGTTTCCCGTTTAGCAGGTTGATTTTGAAATTCTTCATTGTGATCGATTATTTCCGAAGCGCTACTACCAGACTTGCTGCTTCTGGCCGTCTCGCTGGGCTCCAAATCTTTGTCGCCCTCTGTTTCGTCTAGTTTGCAGGAGCTGTCTGCGTCAGAAGTATCCCTTTCCTGGGTGTGAGCTCCTTCTTGTGCTGAATGCTCTTCTCTTGGACCCTGCTCTGGGGAAGATCGCTCATCTCTTTGAGATAATTCTCTCTTAATGGGCCCCTTTTCCATGTCACCGGACGACCCTTCTCTAGTGGGCTCTTCCTCGGTAGGCTTTTCTTCAACAGAATCTACGTGGAGAGACTTTTCGTCTACAGGCTCTTCTTCCACTGCTTCTTCTTCCGTGGGCTCTTCTTCGGTGGACTGTTCATTGGCAGGCTCTTCCTCGACAGGCTCCTCTTTGACCGGCTCCTCTTGAGGAGGATCTTTGTCGGTGGTCTTCTCTTCGGCCAACTCCTCTTCGACGAGTCCGCCTTCGATGGACGCATCTTTGACTGACCCTTCCTCATCGAGCGCTCCTTCACTAACGTCATCTCCCGATTCCTGCAGAGAGGTTAATTCCTTTTCTTTGTTTGTGGGGTGTTCAGACTGCTGTACAATTTCTAGAGTCGCGGTACGTAAATGCTCGGGTTCTGGCAAAGGTTGGTCTAGTCGATCGTCCATGATTGATGGCCTGGGCTGCTCCAACTCGAGATTGTTGCAATCGTCTACAAAGTATGTGTGCCAAGTTCCCAGTCCTTTTAGCTCCATTTCCATTCTGTACTGCAATTCGTACCCACCATCTCGACGAAGGCCCATGGCTAGAGGAGCGCTGCATTGTACTCGCTGGGGTACTCCTTCGGATTCCATTTTTGAGGCAATTTGTACTGTGTCCCCAAACAAGCAGTAGCGGGGCATTTTAACACCAACAATTCCTGCTACGGCTGGCCCTGAATGTATTCCTATTCTCAATCGAAGTTTTACGTCTGGCAAATGTCTAATTTTCATGTTGCGGATTTCGCTATTTAAATGAAGAGACATTAAAGCAATCTGTCCATAGTGACGGTCTTCATTTGGAATGGGAATCCCAGACACAACCATGTAAGCATCTCCTATAGTTTCGACTTTGTACACATCATACATGTCTAAAATATTATCGAATGTAACATACAGATCATTCAGCAGATCAACAATCTCCATTGGCTTGCTTCTCCCTGCAATCGATGTGAAGCCCACAACATCACTGAAGAACATTGAACAGTTTTCAAATTCGACCGGCTTTACAACTTCTCCTGCTTTAATTTTTTCGGCCACAAAATGAGGAAGCATTCTATAAAGCAATTCATCAGTCTTCTGTTTTTCTTCGTTAAGCTCTGAAGTTCGTTCCATAATAATGCCTTCTAAATTTTGTGTATAATTTTCTAACATTTTAGACATATTATCTAAAATATTGACATTTCGGTGAGGGTTAACCCTTTGAACACGTCTGTAAACTTGTTCAAAGCTTGGTCGTTCTTCTTCCGCCTCCCAGCAAGACTCAATCACAGGCTTAAGCTCTTCCGGGCAGTTCCCGTCGGGAACAGCAGGAAGAATGCTTTCGTCCCTGAGCCCCTCAATTATTTCAATAGGTTCCATGCACAGGTCAGCATATGGAGGCTCTCGATTTATCAATTCAGACAGAATGATCCCATATGAGAAAACGTCACCAGCTTTAGTTCCTCGTCTTCCTTGGGGCTCAACGAGTAGTTCGGGGGCCGTCCATAAAAGACTCTTGTAGTACTGATAGCTTTCATAGTAATCTTCGTCCCTCTCTTCCATTTCCATTAAATCATAGAGGCCAAAGTCGGTTAGTTTTAATGTCCACCGACTATCGACAACACAGTTCGATGACTTAAGTCTTCCGTGGGATCCAACGACCTGATGTATAAATTGCATTCCTTTGCTACAGTCTACTGCAATAGTAAATTTAAATAACCAATCCAGCTTGATTTTATCACTTTCAAGGACATCGCTCAAGCTTCCTTTAGAAGCGTAAAGCGTGCACATATAAAATCCTCCAAATTCTGGCGAGTCTCTGCAAATACCAATCCATTGATTTACATTTGGATTTGACATTTCATGGAGCTTGTAGAATTCTTTCAGTAAAGGAATAGTGATATCGAAATCTTCAATATGCACAAATTTCATTGCAATGCGCTTATCCTGATATAAGCCACTCTTAATTGTCTCTGTCTCATTGGCGGTCCCTTTGCTGTGGTCACTCCCTTTGCTATTGTGGCTGTTGTGGCTTAGCTGGCTACCCATCGACAGCATACTCTTCATATTGTTCTCTGTTGACACTTCAACATCTTCCCAGTTCACGACCCAGAAAGTCTTCATTAACTCCCTCTCAAACGCTTTTTTCTTCCTATACCAGCGTATTACTAGAGCTATTGCGACAATAAAAACTACTACTACCACTACAATTGCGATTATCACTGTAAGTGATAAAGAGCTAGAAGATGATGGAGGAGGCAAGGGGGTGTATGAGTATTGATCCCCATTTGCGTTGGAAGTGCCATCCGGATACCCAAGTGGTTCGCTCCCAAAGCCCCCAGTTAGTTGGAAAGGGACATCTGGAGTTTCAAATATGTATTGAATCCCCGTCGAAGTAGCATTTCTTGTTAATGTCACATTGATAGGGTCCCCAACGGCTCTTCGATAGATTGAATGGTGGGTCACACCAGAGGTTGTTCTATTATTTGACCCGGTAGAATTTGTTGAGTTGGTATTGGAAGAATTGTTGTTGTTCAGTGACGCTTGGGCTGTTTCTATAAATTCTACAAAAAAATCTGCAGGCTCTGCTGCAATGTTGCCATATATATCCCGAAACTGATTCATTGGTCATGATGCATTCGAAAACAAAAACAAACCATTGCCAATATTATTTTTAATATACTAGCTAGTTTTGGAAAGAAAAGCGATATTCTCATACTGGCCTAGATAATGGAATACCTACCGTTACTTTAAAGGAGGAGTTTGCACCCGAAAACCCAATATTAAAGTTTTCGAGAAAGGAGTTCTGTGCCCGTGCAATTTCGCTTGAAAATGTTACATTCCATGGGCTTCCCTTTATATGGCTTCCCTCATACATTATGTTAATACTGTAATCATCAGCTACAGTCGTTGAAAATGCTATAGAATAGGATCCATTCAAGTTATCCGTCACTCTTCCTGCAATAAATCCGGTGGTAGTTTGAGCAAAACCGGTCAGGGAAATGGAATCCAGGCCAAAGGTGATATTTGTGCTATTTGCATCTTTGACCTGCACTTGAACGGAGTATTCTTTACCAACCAAAAAACTCTGCTGACCTATATCGGGTGTTGCCTCTGTTTTGGCTGCATCTGGAAAAACTTCATACATAACCCAAGTGTCATTGAGAAAAACATTCGGTGGTCGGCATCCACCAAAGACAAAATATTTGTTTCCTATCCGTTGGAAGACATTCCCACGCCTTTTAGGTGGGGGAGTTCCACGAACCCTAAAGGCATTCCAAGAGAAGGTTGTTTCATTATACATTTCAACTCTTACGACATCATTAAAATAGTCGACACCTTCCCCAAAATGGCATCCTCCAAAGATAAGGAATTCGCTATCAGAATTCTTCAACATGCTATGCCAAGCCCTTGCCATTGTCGTATTGACTTCGGAGTTGTTTAAATGTTGTTTGTGCCATATACCTTTCACGGTATCGAACACATAAAAGTGTGCATTGTGACATAAATTCCCCTGAGGGGCTTTGGCTTTCAACAAGCACGTATAACCTCCTAAAGCAAACCAACCAAATAGCAAATATGAAAACTTGTAAGAGCCTAAACTCAGAAAACCAAATTGAATTGAAACTCCCTCACAAAATGTGAGTGACAGAACTCACCGTGCATTACAAAAAAATCCCCTACTCCCACAGCTGCTCCAAATTCACTATTGGCAGGGATAGTGCATCCGGGAGCTTCGCGACACTGGAAAAGAGCCCCACACTCCTCAAAGCCTATTATACAAAAGAAAGGAAATGAAATTAAAGGATATTAGTCACAATGAGGATGAAATATTGAACGCTCCCCCTTGAACATACTTACCTGTTGGTAAAGATAGGTCTGGGGTGGTAACCCCATACGTAGTGTTAAGGCTTGCCATAATCTCAGCCACCTTTTCTGCATCCGTAAGGTTTTGCGTCATGATAGTCTCCACAGTTGAAATAACCCCATGAATCGCAGCCTGGGCATCTACACTGGTTTTCTTAACACTGGCGAATTGAGTCTTCACTTGAGTGCTAGTAAGGCCAGAATCTACATATAGCTTATGATAATTTAAATTCTGACCCGCATTCCACACCGTATTTGCGTATGTAGATTTGAATTTAATTTTCTCGCTATAGGCTGGAGTAAAATGGTTTGGCTGCAATTGGAAGAGCGAAATAAAGGTAAGTATATGAGGGGCAAAGAAAAGGAAAAAAGCAAAACAAATCCACCACTTACCTCCTTTGCGTCCCAAGCAAACGCTGTCCCGTCAGCGCACTTGGGAACAACGTCGCCTTCGTATAAGCCTGTGCTTGGATCGTATCTTGTTATGAACCTTGCGTCCCCCCCATTGGTACTATCATAACCTCCAAACGTATAGAACTTTGAATTTACTTCTGCCTTAGTCATCCACCCTAGCAATCGATTCTTGGACTGCACAGCCCCGGTGGTATCAAAAGTTGCTCTGGACCACACCAATGTGTCCATATCAAGCACCAAATATTGGTACTGACTTGAAACAGAGACTCCTTGGTAATATACTTTGTTTCCCTGTACGTAAATAGGAATGGTCTGGTGCTTTACTGGAAAGTTATTTGTGGGACTCGTTGTGGTCACGATTGACCATAACTCTGTAGTAGTATCAAACTTGTAGAGGTCATTGTAGCGATTTCCTGTGGCCTCGTCATACCCCCCTATCCAATAAAGGTTATCCTTGTACACGAAAGAGCTCATCTCGCACACAACCGGTATCTTAATGTTCTGTGTTTGGGTAATCTTCTTCCATGCATATATTTTTCCCTCGATGGTTGAATATTGACTTTGACCCGCAACCCCCAGCCCCCCCTGGTCAACTGACAACACCCACAGGGTAAACACAACGAGGCCCAGCAACTGAAGGTCCATTTTGAACTCAACTCTCAATGGCTTCCTTATTCTACTATATCATAAGAGTCAAATCAAAATGCAAAATCAGTTTCACTTCCGAGAACTCTTCCCCGCCCCGTCTGCCTTGGAGACAATTGAATTTTAAATAAAATCGAAGCCGGGGTGTTGAAGGTGCGTCGAACTGCTACCTAAAATAATCATAACATACAAAGGCCTCTTTTCAGCTCTCTAGCTGCCAAATAAAATATGACTTAAAATTATTTAATATGCAACGAATGGTCATGTACCCAAATTAGCCCTTTTCGACCAGTAGAGGACGATGGGTATATGAATTAGGGAAATTCTATAGTACTAATATGTTAATAATCGAGGATATTTATTTCCTTTTATGGCACAATCGAGAATTGTTCAGCGACTGCAATATCATCAATATGGCCCATGCAGCCAGCAATTACTTATAATGCAGTGTTCGCGAAGGAATTCAAGTCATGCATTGTATAATTAAGCTGTGCTGTGCATGCATGCATGCGTGTTTAGTAAGGAAGGGCTTGAATATATAAAGACTGAAATAAGTGAAAATTCGAGGTAAGATTCAAATATATATTCAATATTATTCGTAGATCTAGAGTGGACGTGAAAAACATAGAAAAAAGAGACTTGTTTGCTTTATGTAAAGTCTATCTTCTTTTTTGAAAATATGTTTTATGAGCTATGATTATACCAAACGTTATGACCTTTCAAGCGAAGCAAGAAATGGACTGGAGACGACCCCCCAGGCTGTTGTTACTGTTTGCTATTTGGGTAGTGGTTGTGGTTTTAGGAAAAGGAAGAGGGTTGGAGGTTCAGGCTCAAGAAGATCTCCATAGTAAGATTTACGTCTGGGAAAGGCTGGGGGAAAATGGGTCAGAGAAGCCAAGTCCCCGCTCTGAGGCGTCCTTCCATATCCTCGGTCGAACTCAAAATTTGTACTTGTTTGGCGGAACAAACACCCTTACAGACCCGGTGATATTGTACAATGATTTTTGGGAGCTGAACACTAATACGTCTTCCTGGCGAAAGATTAATACAACCGGAACAGCCCCTCTCCATCGAAGTTGGGCATTCTCGGGCATTGTTGGTGATAAGTTTATTGTTTATGGTGGCAGAGGGCAATTTTATTACTTCAATGATACCTTTTTTTTGGATCTTAATACGTTTGAATGGAAGCAGCCTTCCATGTCGAACATCGAGAAGGTGAGTCTTGTTATTTCATTGAACTTTTCTTGAATGTTTTCAATGATTGAAGATATCCAGAGTTAACTCGTTTCATTTTGTAACTTCTACTGTATGTTTCGTCTGACTGTGTTGCTATGTAAGAGAGCTTACGGCAGCTACGCAGGATCATCAACAATCATTGGGAACAAAATTTATATGTATGGTGGATACGACTCCATCGGAGCACAACGTACTCTTCACGTGTTGGACACGGAAGCTTGGAGCTGGTCAATTCTAGAATACAGTTGCCCAGAGCAGAAAACAGGAGGTCTTCAGTTTACAATGCAAAGAACAACGAATTGGGATCCTTGGTTTGATACCAAGAATCAGTATGTGGTCGGCTACCTTCAGAAAATGCATTACTTTCCCAACGACAAAGGGACTGCAAATTTTCTCCGCTCTGCTGTTATAAACGGCGAAAATAGCACGGCCTTTATCACGACGTATATTGATTTGCTGAAGCATTGGGTAGACAATAACACTCAAGCTGTTACAGGAGACTTAGATCTTTGGACGGCTCTTATAGACGCTGATGATGCAGGAAGAACCAATACAAAAGCTTACTTTGCTAACCAATATGCGCAAAAGACGGCCTTGTATGACTTAGAGCAGAATCTTAAAGCCTTTGAGGGAACTACATATACGCATCCTGATTGCGATGGTCTTTGGAAGTGTCTGACCCCCAAAAGTTGCGTTCTTCCGCCTATAAAGCCATTTACAAAGTTGGAGAGCGATGGTCAAAATCTGTACTTATGGGGAGGATCATCGCTGCCATGCAACCATTGGGAGTTATCAAATTCCCAATTTTCAGGGGGCACCTGTTTTAATGGTTTAGATGTTGACGAGAAAAACATGTACTTATTCAATCTTACATCAAAAGTATGGTCGCTTATTACTCAATCAGGAGATGACACCATGTACGGGTTGGCTAACCCAATCCCAAGGTTTGCATTCTCAGGCGGCGTGTCACGAGGAGAGATTCTTCAGTTTGGGGGGGGCTTAAAAGACAGTACTGGATTGCCGATATTTTTGAATGATATTTACAAATTTAATTTGTCAACCCATACCTGGAGTGAAATAACAGACTATAAGCTAAGCCCACCAGTACCCAGGGAAAGGACTCTTTTGGCCTCATATGACCGTGACGTTTATGTCTTTGGGGGAAGCACAGATAGCTTTATATTCAATGATGCCTACCGTTTTTTCAGTTATATTACGAGCGCCAATCTATCTACATTCAGTTTAGTAAGTCATGAAGGATCACCTCCTGTCATTCGCGCAGGAGAGCAAATAGATTTTAAAGTTGATTTGTTTGACACTGAGAGCAGGCATCTAAAGCACGGAGGCTCTCCACTAATAGTTGCGGGGTTTGGGAGAGTTGCAAGCCTTATAGATTATGGAAATGGTACCTATAAGGCATCTTTGACTCCAACAAAAAAAGGATTTGGAAACATTGATTTTAATGTATATGGGAAGCCTATAATGGGATCCCCATTGACGTATGACATTCGAGCCTCTACTCCTACTTCCTCCACTTCAGAGCTAGATTTTTCATCTTTTTCGGCAAAGGAAAATGAAGAAGCTTCGGTAGTTGTAGATGTAAGTATTGTGAATTTCACTGTATGTAATTGCATTATTTAGACGAAAAGCTGAATGAACTAATGCCTTCCTCATCTCCTTTGCTCTATCTTTAATCTATATAGTTTAAAGATGAATTTGGTAACTCTTTGAGTATTGAGGATATGCAAGCACTTCAGGCAAGTGGGTCATTTTCCAAGAGATTAACACGGAGTGTTAACAGTAAGGAAAATAGTACCGAATGTAGTGGACCTGTGGCCGGAATATGTGTTTTCGCTGTTAACCAAGACACGCAAGAACAACTATTTTTGAACTATACCCTTGTCAAAAACAACAATGGTAAACTTGAGCTGGATTTCATTTCTCCTCCTGCCGGAAAATGGGAATTAAAAATAACTGTCTTTGGCAGCACAGTCACCAAGAGTGTAGACGGAGCGCCCGCTCAAACTACATTTGCTTCCGCCAGTAGTGACGGGAGCGGCATAAGCATGGTAGTAATTGCCGGTGCTGCAGCCGGAGGGGCTGTGTTTATTATAGCATTAGGCATTGTAGCATATATTCTTTACAAAAAGAAGAAGTATGAGGAAGAGCTCAAGAACCTTGCTTGGAAGCTAGACTACGATGAGTTTGATTTTGAAGCAGCTGGCGTTGGTGCGTCGATGGCACAAATGTCCCAAGCCTCCTTAGGCAGCGCTGGTGGTGTATCTGAAGGCCAAAAGTTTTCTGGATACGCAAAATATCAAAATCAGCCTGTAATGATTAAGAAGCTTCGCTTAGGAGACTTGTCATTGGATAGGGAGCTATTGATCATATGCCATGCTTTGAGTAAAATGCGTAATGATAATGTCAACAGATGGGTTGGACTGTGTTTTACTGATGAAATATGGATAGTTCACGACTTTGCTGCTAAAGGCAGTCTAGAAGATGTTGTTAATGAGGAAAAAATACAACTCGATTGGATGTTTAAGTACAGTATTGCCACAGATATCGCTAAAGGACTGCATTACATACATGATAGTCTTATTAAATTTCATGGAAGGGTTAAGTCTTCAAATTGCGTTATTGATAACAAATGGGTGGTAAAGTTAACAGACTTTGGGCTAAACCACGTTCTTGAAATGCAGGAACCAGAAGAAGAAGCAAATGTTGAAAAGGAAATTAAATCAAAGTTTTGGACTGCACCCGAGATGATAACTGTGACAGGCGAGGAGCTAGTGGAAGACTATCAGAAAGGCGATACTTATTCTTTTGGGATAGTATTTCTTGAACTCTTAAATAGGGCACCTCCATATGACGATTTTTTCGACCCTCCAGAAGAAATCCTTTCTAATATAGAGAGCGGCGAGATGAAACCTAGCTTTCCTGAGGATGTTACAGATGCACCAGAAGAGTTGCGTGAATTAATCAACTGTTGCTATGCATTCAACCCATCTGAAAGACCGTCTTTTAAAGAGATCGAGAGCAGTCTAAAAACCATCAACCCACACAAGAATGCAAACTTAGCAGAGAATCTTGCTAATATGCTGGAAAAATATGCCACCAATTTGGAAAATATCGTTGCGGAAAGAACTAAAGAACTGATCATTGAGAAAGAAAAGGCGCAAGAGCTACTTTTCAGTATGCTTCCACGCTCAGTGGCTATAGACATTTTGGAAGACACACCAATTGCTCCTAGGCTTTTTGATGAAGTAACCCTGTACTTCAGTGATATTGTGGGCTTTAGTTTTATAGCTTCTCAAAGCTCTCCTTTTGAGATTGTAGACTTATTAAATGATCTTTACGCAACGTTTGATGGCATTCTCGATCAGCACGAAAATGTATATAAGGTGGAAACGGTAGCGGATTCTTATGTTGTAGCTTCAGGTCTACCAGAGCCGAACGGCAGCCTTCATATAGGGTATATTTGCGATATGGCTTTAGACTTGATGTCTTCCGTGGCTACATTTAGGATTCGGCACAGGCCAAGTGAACAATTGCAATTGAGAATCGGTATCCACTCAGGGCCTATCGTGGGAGGAGTGGTTGGTTTGAAAATGCCCCGGTATTGCCTGTTTGGAGATACAATTAACATGGCTTCTCGAATGGAGTCTGGAGGTTTGGCACTGCGAATTCATTTATCAACCCCTGCTCACGAGAAATTAGAGAGTCTGGATTCCGGTTACAATACTGAATGTCGTGGAGTCATCCTTGTCAAAGGGAAGGGTGAGCAAACTACATATTGGTTATGGGGCAAAAAAGGCTTCAACAAACAAATGCCAGACCAGGCACGGGCGGCAAGCCTTTCTATGCACAACTTCAAATAACGACCTTGCTGCATGTCCGTCATCACTTTGCTATGGTCTTTATTTTTTATTTATTTCCTCTCATTCAATAAACTTTTAAATAAATATTTTACAGTGAAAGTTAGAAGACTCTGTGTCCTTCACAAAACGATTGAAGTAAGTCTTACATTCGGATAAGCTTGTCATACGATACTTTCGCGCACAAATTTCATCTATATACGGATATTTTCCATTTTGTCTCCAATGTGATTCAGGCGAATATATGAATATGTCCCGTACCCATCCATAGATTGACATGATAAAGCTCCCCCAAAATATTCCGCATACACCCGTGCAATAGAAAGCCCAAATCCTGCTTTGGCCTGAAGCTTCCATGACGATAACAGCTCGCTTGAAGGGGTGGGTCTCCCCCCCAAATCAATAGCTGCCCATGTATCCTTTTGAACGCTCTCCATCATTTCGATTCTTTCGTTTGACTCCATTTTAGTGAAGCAAGATTCATGAACACCAAACGCCGTATCAAACATATCAGTCTTAAAACCACCTCCACAATCCATCACCCTAATTGTGACATCTTGTGAGCCTTTCGCAATCGTTACCTCAATTGGAGGAATTTTCTCCTCCCCGCGGCGGGTATTTAGGAGCGCCCGGATAGAGTTTGACAAGATCTCGCTAAGCATATAATGTAAATGTGATGGGATATAGGCAAATGTTGCATCCAAATGCCCCTTGATCACAACATCGGGGGTGAAATTAAATTCATCTTCAAAGGTCTTTTGCACAACTGAAGTTACCTCTTTGATTGCTTTGTGCGGCGAAAGATTTAGTTCAATCAAGCCAATACAGTCTGGCTTGGGGTCCCGAACTGCTAGATGTTGCCCCGCAAGAAGTCTGATACCGATTCTGGATCTCATTGTATTGTTAACGAAAGACTCTAGATCACTTTGGGACATGTATTTTTGGGACTCATACGCCCCTAATGCCAACGTCGGAATAATATTCTGATTCTTCTCGACGAGAAAGGACAGTAGCACAGAAAACCTTTCCTCATCTCTCGTTGTTTCGATTGAAGGAAAGGCTTTTAAGGCACGGTATGCTTTCATATACAGATCATGGACAGTCTTGATGTACGGGTTACACCCGACAATGTAAGGGAGCGACTGGAAGCTATGGATGTGGAATTCCAGTCTAAGAGGTAATTCCCTGTGCAAATACCGAGCGGAAAACAACAATCGCCTGGTGTTCATATTCTTTCCAAAATCCAACAACTGCTGGATTGTGTAACGTTCAGGACAGGAAGCCTCACCCGCTCCTCCACTTCTTGATGACGACTGCGAGGAGGGTGGTGATATAGAGCTGGAATTGGACCTGACATCGTCCTTTGGAGATGGCACGGGCGCAGAGTAGAATGAACTGGATGGTACGGGATTCAAGAGATCCCCGACAATTTCTATGTCATTCGCCTTTCTACTCTGTCGAGAAGAAGTCAATGGCGGGGAAGAGGAGGAAGAGGCCGAGGATGGAGGGATATCTGGACCACTGTAATAACTTCTAATACTCCCTGAAGAAGAAGATGAGGAGGACGAGGATGCTGAAGGGGGCGATGTAGGAGAAGAGGAGGAAGATGACGAAGAAGACGAAACTGGGGAAGAAGAGGATGCTGAAGAGGACGCCCCAGGCGAAGACGAGGACAAAGAAGACTCCATAAAACCCCTCCCCCGAGTCTTATTTTGAGCCTCTGATATTCTAGACACGGTAGCATAACAAAATGCCTGGCACTTCCACCTCAGCGCCCCTCCTCCAGCAGTTGTGACGGCCCATGGCAGGGGCACCATACCCTTCCCAATTACAGTCTGCATAGTAAAAAGTAATGGAACAGGGTGATTAATATGGGAAGATATAGGTGGTAGCTTGATTTGCTTGATGAGGCTCTAGCTGTAACTTCTTTTTATATGATCCAGGAGCAGAACAAAAGAAAAAGAAAAAAAAGGGAAGCCAAAAGAAAACACAAAACAAAACAAAAAAAAAAGAAACAGATTTTAAAAATCAACTCAATACGATATGAAAAAAAAAAAAAAAAAAAAAAGGAAAACAAAAAAAAAAAAAAAAAAAAAAAAAAAAAAAAAAAAACAGATTTTAAAAATCAACTCAATACGATATGAAAAAAAAAAAATATCGGAAGATTTCTTCG
>PDIM01000022.1:200711-237528 GCA_002811675.1 Ichthyosporea sp. XGB-2017a | reverse complement strand
CCTTGCCTGCAGGGGAGGGGGGAGTGTGTGGTGTTTGTGTTTGAGTATCTATCTGGTGTAGTCCATCCATCCACTCCTCTTCATGGGTGTGGTGTACCTTATGGTCCCTGCCCCCTCCCCTGGAAGAGCAGAGATAGATAGATAACTAGAAGAAGGTGAGGAAATAATAATAATAATAATAAAGACATAAACCAACAAACAACAAGAAGGAAACAGAAACAAAAGGGGGAAGGGGGATGGTGGACTCGTGTTGCTTTTTATTGTTTTTGTGACTTTGTTGATTTATATTTTGGTTTTGATTTGTAAGGCACAATTGGCAGGACGACTATATCTGATATTTATCATAATGGATCCCTCACTGTTAGCCCAACAGAAGGCCTTCAAGGCACGTGCTATGGCACAGCCCATCATTGAGAAGAAGAAGCCCACTCAATCCTCTTCCTCCGCCTCCAAACCCGCCGCCCCCCGCCCCAAGGTAGCGCATCGCAAACTGTTCCAGCAGCGGGACAGTGGCACAACTGGCTCCTCCGGGTCAGGGAAGAAGCCGCAGCTGTTCCGGTTGATCCATACAGTGGTGGAGGTGCTGAAGAAGGCAGAGTGTGCAGTGACGATAAATGATTTATCTTCCCAGACTGGGATTGATATTATGGGAGATCCAAAATTGTACCAGGCTCTAAAGGAAAATGGAAAGTTGATTTATGATCCAACAGATAATTCCCTGACGTTTAAGGTGAGATTTATGTTTGTCCTTTCTTGGCTTTAAAGTTGTTAAGAGGCTTATCTACTTCCCAACGTTGACTAAATCATATTCTTGTGTTATTTTTAGCCCATGTACAATGTACGGAACAAAGACGCGCTATGGGAGCTCCTTAAGGAGCATGAAGTCGGTGGTTTTGGAGGAATCCCCTGCAAGGATCTGCAGGAGTCCTATGCGGCTATCAATGACGATATTGGCAAGTTGGTAGAGGAGCATAAGGGCATTGTTCTGGAGCGTAACGACAATCACAAAAAGGTGCTTTTTTATAATGATCCGCGATATAATCTTGACCTCGATGACGAATTCCGAAAATTGTGGCAGGAGATTTCCCTCCCCCAAGAGTGTGACATTGAATCTTATCTAGATAGAGGTAATACTTCTTTACAATGTCTGGTTTATGCTTCTATTGTTGGGTTTTTGCTTTTATTAATTTTTTTTTTTTTTTTTTTTTTTGTTTCGCAGTTGGTCTGGCGAAGATGAAAACTCATAATGAGGACAAAAAGAAGTTTATGGGGCAGAAAAAGAAAAAGAGGAACATGCGAAAGAACATTCGAATGCAGAATGTTCACGTGGACTTGGATATGGGGGAATTTGAGAAGAAATGAGAGCTTCTTGTTCGCGCGGCAACAGTGTTTTATCAACAAAGAAAAAAAAAAAAAAAAAAAGAGAAGAGACGAAGGGGATGGCCAATTCTTTCCTGTAACAGTTGATATGATAATTTTGGGTACGCTGTGGTCACTTTATTCATCATGTGAGTTATTACCTGCGCCTGTGTTCCATTGGGACATAAATGGACGCGGTTTCTCTTTGCGATTGAGCAGCCACTGCGTACCTTTGCCTTCAGTACAAGGTCGCATGTCAAAGCTGCCTGTGAGAAATTGAGCAGTGTCTTGACATACCTGGATGTGCTGTGCAGGGCAAGCGGCTGTCATTGCACTGGCTTCGGTATGTGCGTTTCCAAACACACAATAGATTGGGGCATGTGAACCAATCAGTCCTGCTAAGGCCGTACCAGTTTTTATGACAATGTTCATTTGCACCGTTTCGCTAATATTTGTATTCGAAGTTATGTCATTGGCCCAATACAAAGCTGCATTGGCAGTGGAAATTGCATTGCTGGATGGGGAAGACTCTGCGGGCAAGCCACAAACGCCCGTGATGTCTTCGCTGCTGGTATTGATTCTCACTACATTGTACTTTTTTCCTGCTATGTTAAACGAATCATGAAGTTCGTTGACTATTGAAATTAGATGGATTGGGGATGTACCAGACAATACGTTTGATTGGTTTGTAATGTGGGAGATCATGATGGTCACCGAATTGAATTCTTGTGGTGGAATTGATTGACCATCCATGAGCTTCTGTTTGATCATCGTTGGTACCATCGATGATAGTAAAGTATCCGCGCGTTTGGTCTCCGAATTTAGTAGCAGTGATTGGTGTTCAACTTTACGCTCAAGAGTGTTGGCGTATTCTTGTAAAATATCAACAATGTGATTTCCTGATCTTGTGCCTTTGTAGGGCATAATCCCAAGAAGGGCTTTTTGTATGCGAACAAGTGTTGGCCGCTCATGCATGCTGAAAGAAAGACATAGCCTAACAATTCCCATTAAGTTGTCTTTGTGTTCTAGATCTTTTTGGTCGGCAAGGTGGGCATCTTTTTTAATGTACATATCACTTTGGTGTGGAGATGGAAACTTTTTTTGATTGTTTGCAGTGTGATCATCCTGCCCCTGGTGGCAGTTATCGGAGACTGAGCCTAATCCACCGTAAATGGCGGATTCCCACTGTGATACAAGTAACTCATTGTACGTCTTAACAAGTTTAGTGACTGTTTGTAGGCAACTTTCCGCGAAGTAAACATATGGTAACTCCCTGAAGACCATTTCACTTATGATTATCCCGACACTCCACACATCCTGTTTCTCGCTACCTTCCATTATACGACTTTGCTGCACCATTTCCCCCATACTAAAAATTGCTTCACGGTGAAAACTGTGCCCCCTCAGACTTTGCTTGTATATATTCGAGCTACTGCCTACTGAAACTTTCCTTACCATAGAAGCCCTGCTTTTATCGAGGACTGTAACGGTTGAGTCAGTATTCGGGTCAGTCCCTACCGACATTTTACTTTTTGCCGCCTTGATAACAATTGTTGTTTGAGATTTTTCATGGACAGCCGCAAGCCTTTCTGGGGCACTATATAAAAGTGCAGTAAAGTCGTCCAAACATTCATCAACCTCATCGTCTACTAACCTATCCTCATATAAACTAGTCATTCCAAAAGTGCCCCCTATTTTACAAACCCAAGAGGAATTAACATAACACTGACTGCTATCAAGGTGGCCATGTGCCTTCAATGAAGATTTGCTCAAATACCTCAGTCCGCTGACCAAATCTTTTGCAAAGGAAAAAACGAATGTCCATCCCAAGTTTAACTGGGAATTGAGTACAAGTGCCTGTAGAGAGCCCCTTTCCGAGTCCTCGAAGACGGCAATGAGCATGGGTTTGTCAATGACAACCCCAAGAAAGCCCTGGATATTGGAGTGACCTAATCCTTTGCGTCTGTTCATTTGCAATGATCCTCTGGAAGTTTGCACAAAGTTCTTGTTGACTATAACTTGTGCGTAGACAGACCTTCCCCTGAGCCAAAACCGCCTCTCTTCCTGCCCCTTTGAAAATATGGTTGAAGCTGCATCTCCTTTGCTTACGCTATCGATTGATGGCCTCTGATCACCATCACCAAAACAAGAAGCACCACTTGGTATAACTAGATCAGATTTCTCAATAATCCAGTCTAAACTCCTTGTCCCTTTGAGCCTTTTAATCCTCAAAATAACTAAAGCCACCACGACCAAAAGCAGACTAGTACCAAAAACTATCCCAAGCAGGAACGAAAGAGTCTCGGTTACAGGAGTGTCACTTGCTGCCGATGCTTGAAGGACCAATGCATCGTTGGAACCCACCCTGGCACTCGCTGAGATAATGTTTCCTAGTTTAATGGAAAATGCTCGCCCGTCTTCGAGCGTAACTGGCGCGGTCCATGTAAAATATTTACTTTCTTTTTCGTTAATGCTCCACTGAAGAGTCGTTAAAACATTACCTAACTGGGGTCCCGATGTGTTGTTAAGAATGCTTACTGAAAAGGACGGCAAAAGACTGCCACTGCGAACAACTTCGATCTCGTAGGTTACCCCCTCTCCCACCGGTAACAAGACTTTTTGAAATCGAAAACTTACAATAGAAGGTCGAGCTATTACCGAGCTTTGCCACATTGCCGTATTAGCTTTCATCCATGAGCAAACAGCCGCAGACATGCTTGAACCTGCAGGGGCGTTCCTCCACGCTAGCATTAAGCTATTGATGCCTTCCAGAGAGAGAGAAAACGTTTGAATAAAAGTGTATATATCCTTGTCGCGATTTTCTACAAGGTTGTTTACAGCTTTCAGGAGTCGTTCTTCGCCCGCATCACATTGTAGAGCTGGAGTAACCTCTTGAGCTGAAACGTTGGCAAAACAAGATGTCTTATATGGAGCCAATGTCAATCGAGGCATTGGAAACGTCGCTGTTATGGGATCAGGATACCAGCTGTACATGATGTAGGGCGTTGATGACTTATACGCTCTGCTGAAAACTTCCGCCGTACCTGTACCGCCATTATAAGTTATTTGTGCAGGAAACCCCATATTTTCCATAAATGATTCAAATAATCCTACTGCATAGCCGTCACTCCAATGAGCAATATGACGGCAGTCGGCCGGGTTGTTATCACATGCAGTTGTTGTAAAGTATTTCTTACCCTTGCACCACGCTTTCGAACAAGAAGACGCCGCACCAGCGGTTGCGTTAAATGGAGGAAGTCTCTTCCATTCATTCGCATTCTTAAGCGACCTCCACCACTCTGGGGTTGCATCTGTTGAACTAGCTTGGTCAATAACAGCCTGATTGATATATAATCCATTGCGGCCCGCATAGCCAACACTGCTTACTATCGAGGCGAGTCTATCTTCAAATGGTTTCCTAACATCTGCTGTACGGTCGTAACCCCACAACTCTAAATTCACATGGCTATTCCCATCAACCAACCTCTGCGCCCGGTCCGCATAATCGTTTCGTAGCACCACGGAGACATTTTTTCTGTTGAGAATTTCTTTTGCGATAATAGCGAAGTGAATAGACAAAAGATCAATTGAATCCCAACCACTTGTCTCCACCACGAGCTGTGAATTAACGGGGATTCCAGCCAGATCTATATTATCTTGTTGTGATTCGTATGGGTACCAGTCATAATTCTTCACCTCGTCGGCACTCAGGCAACTTGAAATATCAAGCACCTTGTCTGACGGATTGTCCACAATGGGCTTTGTTTGTGTGTCGGTGGGGAGTAGTGAGCTGCTCTGCACTAGACTTCCCATCCATGGCACAAAGACGATAAGAACAATATGCCAGACAGCTCGCGCTTGTCTCCCCCAAGGCATTCTTAAACTGCCTCGCTTTGCCTCTCCCATTTAACGATTTACAATAGCAGCATTTGCCCTTCACCGTCTCAGTCCTCAGTAAGAAGGCTCCCCTGAACCAATAGTTGGTTCAACTAATCGTACTTATAGCTTTTCTAGAACTCTTCTTCCTCGCAAATCGGAAATCCAATATTATATCCTAATTAGGCCCACACCATGCAGTGGCAACAATTAAAAAATATAAATAATTTGTTAATTACCCTTTATTACTATATATGGACACTCTGCATACTATATTTGGCATGTTAATCGGGCTAGTTGTGACTTATCAGAGTAGCACTCAATTAACGATGCATATCAATTAAATCAAGCTAGCTGCAGTATAAAAGAACAGGTCAGGGTGCTGCGGGGAACTGTGCAGGGGCCTTCACTGCCACACACACACACACACACACACACCATTCACAATAAAAGCAGCATCTCGTTTAGACACAGAAGCCAAGATACAAGATAGAGTTTCCCAAGATTTCAGATACTATTGCTTTGTGCAATGGTAGATGTGGCTTTCATAAGGGTAATCAAACACTTCAGGCAACTTGTGCTTCTCACACACTTCCAGAATGGGATCCAAGACGAGCCTTGTGCGTTCCTCGTCGTCCATCATGTTGATAAAGCTGGTGCTGTGTGCCCGGGCTAATAGCATCTGGCGAGTATATGGCTGATAGTTTGGGAGCGTTTGAAGATGGAGAGGGAGACGAAACAGATTATGAATAGGCGAGGAAGCCTCTTCAAAAGGTTTTTTCCATTCGAAATCACGATATTGCGGCGTACCTGAGGGTTTTTGTGCGTCAATTATGGACAAATAGTCACCAAACCAAGGGTGTGCGCTATTGTCGAGGGAGGCGCTATTCCAAGCAAGAACAAGAGTGCCGCCTTTGCACAGTATTCGATGGATTTCCTTGCAGGCCTTTTGTCCATCGAACCAATGGAAAGCCTGTCCAACAAACACCGCATCCACACTGCCATTCCCAAGTGGGATATCTTCTGCTGAACATTGCAAGGCGCGCACAGCACATGGCGTGGACGATGAGTCCTTTGAAGCGTTGATATTAATCTCATCGACAACCATTTGAAGTTTCGAAAACATCCCTTGAACGGGCTCAGTAGCAATCACCTCGTCTGCCCCCATACCCGCAAGGAGTTTTGTCTGAATCCCTGTGCCTGCGCCAAGTTCTAATAAAATACGGTTCTGCCCAGGGGCTGATGGACTCACGAGCAAGGACTTAAGCACTTCCATTCCCTTCTGATTGTAAGTTGGACGGATCATATTATACTTTTCTGCCCCAGCTATTGACTCGAATCCCTTGGCTGCAGTAGAGTGCACGCCGTGGACATTGGTGCTCATATAACGGCCAAAGATTGATTGAATACACGCTCTCCTCACGCACGGCACAGCCGTTTTCAGAGCAAATCCATTTCTCATAATCTTTCTTGTGTTTCAATGTTTTCAATGTTATCGCAGCTTTAGGAAGAACAATAAAAGGGCCTCCACCAATTATAACAATAATAATAATAACAGTGTCAACTGTGATACAAACACCCGGCTGTGAGGAGTTTATTTTACACCACCCGTGCAAGGAGCGTTGACCCGTGGGGATGGTGGTTGGAACTGCATCCATCGATGTCCTGAGGTGCAGAGGGTGGTCTCATGGAAGGAGCAACTTGAGGGTTAGCCATGGGGTGAGGTACAGCTAGCTGTATCCTTATCAACAGCTATTCTCTCCGACCAGCTGGCTGCGACTTAGGCTGCGAGTGGGTCCACGTATCGGAAGATAGGTTCCAAATCACCATCTAGTCCGCGGTCATTTTCATCAACCTGAACAGGAACAAGTCAAAAATAGACAAGAATTAGGCTTCTTCACCTGTCCCACCGTTTTATTCTACGTTTACATTGTCACCTCCCATTCATACATTGAGAGCACGCTGCTGTTGCCCAGACAGATCTAGCTTTGTCGGCCTTGGGAGATTTTCAAAAGGGCCCATATGGCATCGCTTTGCGTTCTCCATTAGATACAGCTCTTCATCAATGAAATCAAAATCAGATATTGCTTTGTCAATATCCGTGCTCGAGAGGTTGTTTTCCAGATGCGATTGTACAAGTTTTTCTGTCGAGAAGGAATCATTGCTTCCACTGTCAAACGCAAACATTAGATTTCCCAACTTTCTATCATTTAACTCTATACCAAAGGTTTCTACTACCGACAAAATGCGATTTCTAGCAAGCGTTTTGCTTTCCGAGTTCGCGTGCCAGCACCGTTCAGGTCGTTTGGGGATTTCAGTATGAGTTTCTGCAGCCATGGCAGAAAGTACCTTTTCGGGAATCTCGCAAACACCCATTGTGGCTTCAAGAACCTTTAAGGCCGCTTCCCAGTATTCACTTCGCAGAAGACGCGCAACAGAGCTCATAAAGTCCTCACTGATTGCCACAAGGTTCTTTATATTTTTTTCTGTGTGTTTCAAGAGTCCATAGAGAATTTTCAAAATAGGCTCTTGGTATGCCTCTGATCCATCTTCAAGAACGGTCACAAGGAAAGATAGCACAATTGTGTCGTTTTCGGGAAAAAAAGCTTCACAATAGTATTTAGCAAAGTCGTCTACCCAAGAGTCCATATCCTTAGTGTAGGTTCCGTTTGCATACAGCGTAAACATTTTAGGAAGATTCTGCGACCGGCAACTAGCGCATTCGTCTGCAAAATTTGAAGCAATTGAAAATGCAAGGGATGATGGTTTCTTGTACTCAGATATGAGTTTTGGAACGAGGCTAATGATGTTCAAAGGGAGTCCGTTTCTGTCACTGTCAACTAGCGGGTCATTGCATATAAGTGTAAATCGCGAGACAAGTTCCATTGAAGCATCTACATTCAAAGACGAAGTCAGACCTTTCAAAATGGCAATTTGAAGCCCCTTCCAGGTCGGTGGAAGGTTAAGAACCGGTATAAGTTGTGAAAGGGAGCGGCGACAGTTTTGGTCACTTGTGAAACGGTGTACCTTGTCAATTTTCGCCAACAGCTTGATTGCAATTGAAAATTCTTCTTCAATGTTTGTTTCCAAAAGACCTGCTGCCACCCAAAAAAGTGCTGGAGAGAGATTCACTTGTTGCATATTATTATGAGGGAAAGAGCAATCAATAATCATTTCTAGTGTTAGCAATAATTCCAAAACATATCCTTGAACGTCAGCGTTTGCAGCACAGACAGAGTCGCTCAAGCGCAGCAGAATGTCAACGAGCACATCTTTACCAACAGGAAGTTTGAGCGCCCGGAACATTTGAAGAGATCTGCAAGCTTTATGTTTCACATTGCATGTAATAGCCCATTCAAAAGAAATTTGACAAATAGTGCTCACAAATGTATCGCCACACAACGGCTTGAACATGCGAATCATCGCTGTCAAAAGATCTGAAAGTTTCTGATAGCTATATAGGGAAAACGACTGAAGAGAAGAAGCTTCGCAAGGCCAAAGTTGCTGCCCATCTTTGGAAGTCAGAACGGATGCTAGAGCTCGTGCTTCAGAAGTTTCATTGGCTTTGCTTGGGTACCGCTGGATGACAAATGCTTGTATTAAATTAGACAGAAAAAGCTTGCAGTGCTCATACACTACTGTATTTACATGGTCCATGCCTAAGAAACACACAACAATCAGCCGGGCGAGATAAGGCTCGAGTTCATCGGGACTAATTTCCAAAACCAGTTCGGAAAGTAAAATTATCGCAATATTCGCTCCGGCTAGGGTGGGGGCCTTTTTCATCACTGGAAGGAAATCATCAAACTGTTTCACAAAGTTGCACTTTGGAAATATCGACTCATTGCCTTCCGTTGGAAGCAAATATTTGTTTGGCACGGGATTAATCTCTGTGGCAATCATGGCCAACACTGAAATTGTGTCACTGGGTCGCGCACGGCCAAAGTACTGAATTATTTTTTTCGCGTGAGGAATAATGTTGATATTTTTTCTCGACACCAAGATTTCAATAAGATAAATGATAAGTTTTTCCATTCTTTCCGGTCTGAGGCAGAACGCCCTCCATATTTCCTCAAGACTGGACGCATTCAATTCAGAATGCCTGGCGGAAATGTAAAGAAAATCAATAAAAACGCCTTTCCAGAAATTTTCCTTTTCCGGTGATATAAAATCCAATTTCTCTATCCACGGCACCAAGCAAAAGTTCAAAGAACGCCTTCCTATGTAGTGAACTCCATTCAGGCGCCTTACCATTTCGCTAATAATTTCTTCCAAAAAGTCAGTTCGCGACTCCGACAATTTACGAGATAGTCCCCACTGAGCCTCTAGCAATGTTTGCGGAAGCGATGTTAGCAAAAGCTCCGACGACGTTGACGTTGAATTGGCCAAAGACACCTCGTACAATGGCTTTATCATTTGCATCGCCTTTCTTCTGATATTCTGATCCGGAATGCCAGACATGTATAAGCATACTGTCAGTACAGACACAATCTCCTCCTTAAAGATTGTATCAGAATGTACCTCGACAAAAGCCCAAAAAAAACCTTTACTAATCTCCTTATCTGGAGAATAACAACGATCAATGACTGCTGAAATAATGGCACTATTGGAGCTGTTATATTTCAATAAATTAATAACACCTTCAACACCCCGCTCCTGGACACTTTCATCCCCCCATAAGAAACAAGAGTCTACCCATTTAAAAATGAAACTATCTTGAAGAGTAGATTTTGTGTCAAAGATGGGGGCACGACAGAGCGCCACCATAGCTTCGATAGACCTCAGCTCTAGCGTCGATACGTTTGTATTACTACCTTTCTCCACCGAGCTGGCACCGTCCCCTTCAAATGTGCTGCGCTTAAAGCAACCGCACCATCTCGCAAACAAAGCAAAGAGTCCAAATCGTAGGGTTGGTGAAAAAACATCAATACAAATGTCATCCACAGGAATATTATCCACGAATCCTTTTACGAGATTGCAGAAGCAAACATAATATTGTTTGTACTCTTTAGCTTCAATGTCAAGTTGCATTTCAAAAAAAAGCTGCGATTCTTCAATGAATGAAACGACCTTTGATCGAACGCCGGCATTTTCATATACCTCTTTAAATGAAAACATTTCCATATTTTTTTCGTAAATCATAATATAACGATTGCGGAGCTGCTCTCCAGGGCGCTTCTTTTTCGATGTAAGCTCTTGTTCACTTTGCATTAGATCAACGAGAAGATGGAAATTGTACTTGTTTGCGTGGCCCAGAGCCATTATCGCCGACTGTTGAACCACATCTTTTTCACTCTTAACCAGGGGAAGAGCATAATTGAAAATTTCTCTTGCCGATTCAAACGAGAAGGCACCACTACCAGGAGTAACACTGCCGTTCGAGCCTTTCGTCTCCAGTTGTTGACCAGTGCAGCAAACAAACAATAAGTAGTTTCTCCACAACCCAATCTGATCATCGGGTGGCCGTTCGCCAATGCGAGTCGGCCTTTCACGCTTCAGCAAGCTTAGAGAACTGGCAGGAGAAGATGACAAGGTACCTCTTGAACTATTTGTCTGGTTTATATAATCACTAAGACCGAAATAGCCATCAATATGATTATGCACCATCGACAAGCGCCCGCGAATGCGCACGATGCAACGTTTTATCGTGTCCTTGCAGAGAACAACTAAAAGACGCAATAGTTTCCCAAGGCAAACTGACCATGCGTCATTTTGATGACCAGAACTGTGCTCAGCTAAAGCTGTGAGAGGATTTTCTTGCTGCCCATCAATGCTCAATTTTTGTAAAAAAGATTTTTCCACCGAGCTTTCTACAATCCGATGGCCGAACTGCTCAATCACATGAAAGAGCCGCACGCTATTTTCAACTTCTTGAAATTTACCCAACACACTTTCATTGACTGTATCAAAAAATGTATTTTCCGAAGGAGAAGAGTCTGGCTGTAACATTCTTATAAGTTTAACCGCAACCTTTCGTGTCCCTGGTCTACAGCTACACAGCAACGTCAGAGACAAAGCTTCCAATCTACTAACCACAGTATCTGGAAGATACCACGAATCGTCGTCACTGCTATGTTCCAAAGCGAATGCTTCTTTCCATTGAGTCAACAGATGTATGAGCATAAGCACTGCCCCCTCTATAATCAAAGGAAAAGAATCCGCGATTTCATACACAAAATCTACAAACGACCGAACAAGCACTTCCCGCTCAATGTGACTCTCCAGAACCAGTCTCTTTAGTGCAGCATATGCAATCGTGCGTAAATCACTGTCCATATGAATGGTACATCGACCAAGCAAATAAATTATTTCCGAGCTCGAGATTCGATATGGAATAAGTCGTGGGATGGCATTGAAGCAGTCTTTCAACAACTCAATTAGTGGCTTTTTCTCGGGACTCAAAAAGGTACTCAGTCGCTTATTTCTTCCTGACATTGTAGTTAAGAGAGAATTTCGAACCACTTGCACATCAAGGGCATTAAGAATCTGACCAAAAGCGGTCATGATTCCTTTGTAATAATTCGGCGATATTCCAAGCTGTTCGGCCATTTCAATAGTCAAATTGTTATGACATAAATCCTTGCCTTTAGCCTTTGACCCATAACTAATTTGAAACGAGTCCGTAGATACCGGAAAAGGAGGAGGACCTTTCTTCTTTTCTAAATTATTTACAATAATGAGAAAAGCCCTCAATGCAATGCCCATTCTCTCCGGATTAATTCCCCTTGCCGTGTTGCCTACATTAAGCAACTCATTAACGACATTTTCAATAACAAAATCTAAGCTCCCAAAGGACATATACAGCGTAATATCTGTAAACAGCCCCACAGGCGCTTCCCTGGGTACAACCGTTCGCGATTGCTTTGGAAAAATAACATCCACAATACTCTGCAGCCTATTTACCGTTTGCGTGTTGGACTCCCCCTTAAGCCTAACAATGTACACCCATACAAGGCGGTACACCGATTGTAAAGCCAATTTTTGCATGGTTTCATCCCTCTGCTTAATGTGCGACAGGCAAGTTGTAAGAAAACTAAACCAGTTTTCCAAAAAAAACTTTTTCTGACTGACACACAAAAGCGCAGTTACCAGCGGAAATGTAGATGCTTGATACTTATCCTTGCGTGACATTTCATATGCTTTCTTATACAGTTTTTCAACGAACGAGCGGAAAGCTGGCACATTAACCTCTGCTTTGACAACCGCCGCACAAGGCATTAAAAGCTCCACAAAAAGGTCTGCAAACGCCTGCCGTATTTCCAACAACTTTTTTGACTCAGCAAAATAGTCAGCACATGACTGCATGAAACGTGAAGAGGCATCCAGCGCAGACATTGGATACATTCTCAGCTTTACAAACTTCATTCCGTTTATCAGAGTAGTTCGCGCCTGCGTGTTTGTTTGTTTCTGCAATTCCACCAAGAACCGACCCGTCACAGAAGAAAACTTCGTTTGCGATAAAACCCCAACCAGTTCAGCGTACAAACTAATAATCAGAGACCTGTTCAAAGTGCTCTGAGATGTGTACAGATTTGACGCCTCTTTCAAATGTAAAAAAGCCAAATTCTCCAGTTCTTTTGATATAGTGGAATTAATCTGTTCACTGGATTGCCCCTGCGAAAGAGAATCAATCAAAACCCTACAAAATATGAATCCCACTGCAAGAGCCCTTCTCTCCTTTAGCGTAATGACAATATCCTTCGTTGATGCCCGATACCCAGCCTCGACACTTCTTGTTGATTTAAATTCAATATGCTCCGACTCCTTTTCAGACTTCCACTCCAACAAACCACTAATCAGCGACTCCAAGCATGGTTGGGCAAGGGTACTCAAAGCCCGCAGGACCCGATCAAACTGAGGATCCACTCCTTGTTGAAGAACTTTGTTCAACGGTTTTAATCGATCCTCATTCCCCATTGGCGCTTCCAAAATGTCCCTAATCTTGATATTGGCCAGCTTTTTAAACTCCCCATACATAATCATAATAACGTATTCCCCTGGAGATCCAATTTCGCACACAGTCGAGGTGGAGGGTGCTGCTGGAGCTGTGACTGAGGAGGAGCGGGCATATTGCTCGGGGGAGTCCTTTCCATTTGCCCGTTTTCGAGGGCTCCATGGGAGTTCAGCCATGACTATTACATACACGATTGATCTACTTCTTTTTTCTCGCTTTTCTTTCTTATTCTTCCTTGTGATGTCAATCTCAAATACCCAAATGACAAAAAACCCACACAAAAGCAGAAGGGCAAAGTAAAAAAAGAAGAAAAAACAAAAAAAGAAAAAAAGAAAAGAAAAAAAACACCAAAGTCAAAACACCAAGACACAAACAAAAAAAGAAAAGCAAAAAATGTTTCAAAAATTGCGGACAAAAAAAAAGAGGGGGAGGGGTTGAGTGAGTGTAGTCTGCAAAGTGCAAAACAGCTCTGTACTATGTGTGGGGAGGGGGGGGGATTTACGTGCTGTGCAAATTGCATTGTCAATGAAGGACCATGAGGTGTGACTCAGGACTCCAGGGGGGATCAAGGAACTGTGACATGGACTGCGATCAAAGCAGAGAATGTCCTCATCACCTTTGAATGGGACCATTAACAACAATACAATGAAAAGTACAAACTTTTTCCGAGGTACTCAACGTCAGGTGACCCTTTTATGGTCAGCTTAATTGAAGCGGTTCGCATGAGTCTCGCCATTACCACGACAGTAGTAATGGAGTCACTAGCAAGCCGCAAGGAGTTCTTTCAGTTGCAATGCGTGTGGCAATTAAACTGACCATAGAGCCCTCGTCTTCGTTCGAGTAAAGCGGAAACTCAATCACTTTAATGTGGGCTAATCTATTGGTTGATTTTGCTACACTTGCCCCACCTACCATAAAGTTTTGCTCTCGGGGTTTCAAATGATTTACATTGTTCCTTTCTACTTTCTACTTTTACCTTTATTCTTCTGTCTACAGCAATTTGACTTTTGCTTTAGTTGACGGGTCAACTTCCTCTTCTTTTCTTACAACCAACACAGATTTATATGCTGTCCTCGCCCGGGAACGTGCTAGAGCGCCTTTACAGTTCTTCGATACACACTCCAGACCTTTGCCCCTGCAATTCAATCCGAACAGCGTAGCCAAATTCGCAATGTCAAACGGAGTACGGAGGTCAAGCGCCCGTTCCGCCGCAGAGGATATAATCACATTCTTTCCTTTTGTTGCCCGCAACAGACTAGCAGCGTTGTGGAAGAGATTCCGCCTCGCCGAGGAATCCCTGATACTCGCCGAGTAGGTGATTTCAAAATACAGGCCCCGTTCAATAGCTAGTCCTACTGGGGGCATTTTGAAATAGAAAGGAATGCGTCTGGAGAAATCAAAGGAGATTATATCCACATCCAAAGTCGAACAAACCATCTGGAAGACTTTTTCATTCCCGGGCACCACCGCTACCAGATCATAAGTCCCCAGTACCTGATTATTAGTGTGCAGCCCAAATGTCTGTGATGAATCCTGCAGCTCCATAGTCAGCCGGGACAATTGTGTAAACTTCCTCCCCCTAGATTTCAAAACGGAATCCCCCAATAAAACATCCATACTCCTCTTCTTTGTGGTAACGGCCATATTAGCGCCACCGCTGCGTTTCATCCCCCCTTCCCCCAGTTTCACTCTCTTCACAGGCCGTGATGAATCATCCCCAGACCCCCTGGTGGCTAATTTCCCCCCGTCCGTTACGCTACTGATCTTCCCTGTGCAGCTTAGATCCACATAAGGCTCTCCAACTTTCTTTATAGCCGGATTAGGCTCAATCTTTCCCGAGGTTTTGCCGCAAACGTGATTAAACGCCACAGCATCATACCCTAGCCTGATAAGCATCAACACCATCGACTCCAAATAGGCAGGGTCTTTTTTATAAGGTACATTAAGATCATAATACATAATTACTTCTTATACTTAAATGCACTCCTTCACAAACTTCCCAAACAGATTAAACAAAACCAAAAAAAAAAAAAAAAAAAAAAAAAAAAAATCCTCTGACGAGATGAATAAAAAAAATGAATAAAAAAAAAAAGCTCCCTGAAAAAAAGTCAAAGTGCAAGTGCAAAAATTCTTTGGTTGGAAAAAACCCCCGTCGACGGCCCTTTTATGGTTGCCAAGGAAAATGCCAATTCCCTAAGGGGAATATAAGCTGATTATCAGCTAGCATCAACGGAATGTGGGTCCATGGTTGTTTGGTTGGCGCGGGGCCCGGCCTGCTGCTGGGTGCCATTGACAGTTTTCTTCTTCTCGAGTGTAGTGGTGTTTTGTGATTCCAATCCCCTCGCCTGCCTCCATCCCTCCTCTAGTTTGGTGTAAGGTGAAGTGATTTATATACTCTCACAGGTATTCTGGTTATCGTCCGGGACTGCTTCTTTGTTTAAGAAAAGGCTATTCGAGCCTAGTCTGGTGTGGGTATTGTCTCTCGTCGTATATAGCTTTAGGTGAGCATCAGAGTACATTGCAGTACAGAGACTCAATAAGGGTCTGGAACTTAGGTAATAGTTTGTAATTTTTGTATTCTGGATTGGGATTTTTGATGACAAACGCTGTGCATCAAAGTAATACAGTGAAGTACAAAAGAGGCGATGCTTTGAAACAGGCGGACCCCCCGAGTACGAGTCCAAAAGGTAACGCCGAGAACATTGAAAATAACATTAAGAAAATGAGTGGATTGACAACTACATTGGTAAATAGTGGTGACCTTCCCACGTCGAAGATGGACGACTCCTCTCCCCTGTCCGTTGTAGAAGGTGTACGGCATGCGATCAGTCAGAGCTCCATTCTGAATGGGGAAGGGGATGGTAATTTCGCTGACCCTCAGGAAGCACGCAAGATTAGTGCCGCCTCTAGTGATCCTTCTCTGTGTGGGGACAGGAAGGGAAGTGGAACTAGACGTCGAAGCAGCCAGTTGAGTGCGGCAAGTGATAGTTCTGCACATATATTTAAGATACCAAAGCGTGTGAAAGAATTTCGAATCCAGTTTCATGAGATTCCCGATGAGGAAGAGCTTGTAGATAACTATTCATGTGCTTTTCAGAGGGAAATTTTGGTTCAGGGGAGGATGTATTTGTCAATGAATTACTTCGCCTTTCATGCGAATATTTTGGGGTGGGAAACATCGTTAGTAATCCCTTTAAAGGATATTATCAAGATTAAGAAAGAAAAGACAGTTAAACTGATTCCAAATGCTATCCAAATATTTACCGACGCGAACAAATATACATTTGCCTCACTTTTACAAAGAGATACCACATTTTCAAAGCTTGAAAAGTGTTGGAACAATGCCCTGACGGATAATCCCCTTGATTTTTACTCTCTCTTTCCTGGAGAAAAGAGAAAGTTCAGTCTTGACTATTTAAAAGAAGATGATGATTCAGCAGCAAGCTCGACAGTTGGAGTGGATGGCCTTGCGGGGTCACCAAAATCAGAATACGCTAATCGGGTAGGAAAGGCTTTTTCGTCGGCTCAGCTTATCTCTGAAAGTGGTCCAATCACCCATCATGGAACGTTAGATGTAAACCATCACAGATACAGCGTAGATGGCTCTCATGAAGATCTCGAAAGGATATCAACACAAAGAAAAAAAGAAAAGAAGCTGAAGAAGTTGTTTAGAAAAAAAACGAGTAGGAAAGAAATTGTAAGTGAAAAAGATGATGATGCAGACGCACTCTCATTTTCTGATTCCGAAAATACATTTGATGATAGTGCATATGAAAGAAATGAAGAGGAAGAGACTTCCCACAACCAGCACAAAGTAGTTGCGTGTGATGAAGTTTTTAATACTACTGTTGAAAAATTGTTCTGGGTCCTTTATAACAAGGAGTCTAACTTTCCCTTATCTTTTCTTAAAGGGCGCAATGTACAATTGGTGAAAGTTGGAGATTGGCTAGAGCCTGACAAAGAAGCTGAGTGGATTACAGAAATTGAAAATGGTATACATATTAAAAGACGCAAAGTTGAAAAAATTGTGCCAATCAAAAAATCGTTTGGACCAAAGACAGCGTTAGCAACGGAAATACAAGTTTTGGTGGAAGACAAGACCTATTCAAAAGTCATTGATTGTGAAGTCTTTACACCAACTGTGCCGTATGGGGATACTTTTACCACTGTGTCAAGGGTAATTATAACTCATGCAGGCAGTGGTAAAGTGCGAATGAGAATAAGCTGCAAGGTCGTTTATAAGAAGTCGTGTATGGGGATAATCAAGAGTAAGTAGTTTGACCTTTTGCTTTACCTTTTCTGGTTTTCTTTTGTCTTTTGATTAGAATGGAATATTCACTTATGTCTTATTGTTTCGTTTTTAGATTTCATTGAAAAGCATGCTTTCGAAGCTTTAAAAGATGTGTATTCAGAGCAAGCGAAAGCTTTGAAGGACCAGTTTTCATCTGTCAAAGAGAAGGCATCTTCGCAGCCAACCCCCTCAAGAAAAACTGGCGAAGAGCTTCCCGAAATGAGCTCTCCTATATCAGATGCAGCAGCGGAAGATCAAGGAAAACTTGTGCTTATTGCGTTTTGGATCGCCAAACTTGTTGTCAAGCCTTCTGTTATTATTACCTTTCTTGCGTTCCTGTTATTAGTATCTAATGCACTGCTATTTTCAAGGTTATTTGCTCTTGAAAGTGGTCTCGGAGGGTCGGTTCAGCATTTTGACTTCAGTGGTGATGATGCAAATTTGGATGAAAGGACATACCAGGCTTTGTATTTTCAACAGAAAGAGCAGCTGCGGGAATTGCAGACAGTTTTTGAGAGGCTGCAAAAGTCTATAGACCATTCGAGGTCCATAATGAACAGCGTTAGTGTGGATGGTCACGTTCACCAAAGTGAGGCGGAGGGAAAAGCGAAATATTTTCGCAATCCCTCGTCGTGAATTATTGTTCATTTAAAGAGTTCGAACTTCATTCTTAAACTTGAATTGTCAAGCATACATTTGTTTTTATTGAATGCATCAAAGCATAGTGTGTTATTTTTAAAGAATGTGATTAAGCTTTTGTGTATTCTAAACAGA
This sequence comes from Ichthyosporea sp. XGB-2017a, assembly GCA_002811675.1. Lineage (NCBI taxonomy): Eukaryota > Ichthyosporea > Dermocystida > Chromosphaera > Chromosphaera perkinsii. Next base: position 219,274 of record PDIM01000022.1, on the reverse strand, counting down.
CATTTCCATTTCGATTTTGGGGTGTGGCTTGTAGTCCATAACCTCAAAGTCTTCATATTTGAAATCATCAATATCAGTGACTTCTCTCTTAAATCTGAAGGATGGAAATGGTCGTGGAGTACGGGTTAGTTGCTTCTTTAAAGGTTCTACATGGTTCAAATACACATGAGCGTCACCCATTGTATGAATAAAGTCGCCTGGTTTCAGGCCAGTCACTTGGGCCACCATTCTCGTCAACAAGGCATAACTTGCAATATTAAATGGCACACCGAGTCCAAGATCACATGAACGTTGATATAGTTGGCAGGACAATTCTCCATTAGCCACATAGAATTGCATGGTCATATGACAAGGTGGTAAAGCCATACGCTTCAGATCCGAAGGATTCCAGGCTGTAACAATTAGTCTTCGGTCATAAGGATTTTTTTTCAGGGTTTCGATAACATTCGCAAGTTGATCCACTCCTTTGCCTGCGTAATCAGCATGCATATCAATATATTCAGCGCCAAAGTGGCGCCACTGGAAACCGTACACAGGCCCCAAATCTCCTTCTTCTCTATGCGTGAGTCCAATACTGTCGAGATACTCCCTTGAACCATTTCCGTCCCAGATGCGAATATTCTTTTCTTTCAAAAAATTCGCAGACGTATTTCCTGATACAAACCACAAGAGCTCTTCAGCTACTCCTCTCCAAAATACTCTCTTAGTAGTCAACAACGGGAAAACATCATTACGAAGATTAAATCTCATTTGAGCTCCAAAGATTGAGAGTGTTCCAGTTCCGGTTCGGTCTCCACGCTGGACTCCCTTTTCTATAATGTCGCGAATGAGCCTCAGGTACTGGTACTCTTCGTGATCTCCGCTCATGTCTATCTCATTCAATGGAATCTGCTCACAAGAGGCTTTTTTTTTAGTTTCAGTAGGGGCTGCTACCTCTATGCGCGTCGAAGAATCTTCCATTACACCACACACCATGACGTCCACTCAAATTACTTCAAATCAAACAGATTCTGATCAAAATTTAATTAAAAAAATCAACTATAATCTAATCAATCGATGATTTTCAAACCCAATTAAAAATCTAAACTTCTTGAAACAAAAAAAAACAAACAAACAAACAAAACCAAAAAGAAGAAGAAGAAGAAAAAACATCCCAATAGTGCTGAAATAATAAAAAAAAGGAAGAAAATAACACAAAAAGCGCGGGAAAATTGAAGTCTTCGTTTTGCATGCTTCCAGCATGTTCTGACTCTTGACTTTATTATAATAAAATGTACAGAAGTGCTAAATAATGATGATAGGAGAAGCACCAGTCTTCTCTTTTGTATACTGGGGTGTGGTCTTATTAAGGTCAGCTGAAATGGTCCATAAACAGAGAACATCCTATTCTGTTAAAATAGTCTCGTCCGATGGTTCCAGCTCTCTTTCAAACATGGAGCGTCCAAGAGCTGCACCAATTGCTATCCGATACTGATTAATGTTTCGAGAGTCAGGAAAGTTCTTTGGGAATTTGTTGGATAGCCATAAGTAAATGTCCAGTTGCTGATGCGCAACTTCAAGGAATTGAACAGCAGGTCGGTCATGCGGCTCCACGATTGGAAAGTGATCCAAGAACGGCTTCAAAGTCACTTCCAAATCGTATAAAATAGCCTCTACAAACATAACTACAAACAGCTTTTGCTTTTCCAGCATGTTTCCCTTTTTCACTTTAAAGGGAACTTTCATTAGTTCAAACAGTAAAGAAGGCCTTATAGTATGTTCGCTTAATATGTTTTCAGTTTCTTCACGAATTTGCCCATGGGCAGGTAGGAAAAAATTTTCAAGGTCTGTCTTTTTGCCGTGCGTTTTTCTACTTCTGAGAGTCTTGAAAATGGACAGCACTTCTTCGACAGCTTTTGCTTGAGAATCGATCATACTAAGGACATTTTTCGACGGCCCAACATGGCACTTGAGCACTTCTTGTAGTGGATTGTTCATCACATTTCTAATAAATTTCAAATCATTGTTCCCCATTGCCGATACTTCTCCTGCACTGAACTCAGAGGAAAATCTCCCAGCGCGCCCTGCTATTTGCTTGCAGTGTGGGGAATCGATGTTGACTAAGCAGCTCTCAGCAACATCAAATTTCTTAACGGTTGTAAATATAACCCTTTGAATGTTCAAATTCAGACCGAGCCCAATGGCATCTGTCGCAACCAACACGTTGAAATTGTTATCTGGATCGTTAAACTTCCTGGCAGCGAGGATTCTAGTTTCTGGCGGAAGAGATCCGTATATGGTGATGCAATTCATGCCTTTGTGCTTTTCAATGAGTTCTTTTACACGGTAAATCTCACGAATATTAAAGCAAACGAAGCAGTCCCCCTTTCTAATGTCTACAGCTTTCATCATGTCTTCCTCAACAGCCCCCTTGTGCATTTGAGTAGGGAATGGAAAAATTGTCTTTGACACATTTAACTCAGACAACCGGCGATATTCCTTTACTTCTAGATTTTTTGCTTCTCCGGTCATATTCAGAAGGCGCAGGATGACCGGGAGAGTTCTAGGCTCTCCACATAAATGAATCTCATCCGCCGGCATCCCCATTAGTGCATTCACCCAAGCATCACCCCTGCTCTCATCACAAAGCATTTGAATTTCGTCTATCACTCCCACCTCAACCCTCTTATTTGGGTTCATCATTTCCATAGTACATGCCATGTGTCTAGCACGTACAGTTCCATAAGCTAACCTTTTCTCTTCACCTGTTATCACATCACATGCCACCCCTTCTTGAATAGCTTTTGCCCCGATTTCCCAAGCTAAAAGTCGCAATGGACCTAAGTAACTGCCAGTCTCGGATGTTAGAAAACGTTGAAAAGCATGATGGGTCTTTCCGCTATTGGTTGGCCCCATGTGGAAGATAAACTTGCGATTCATGGATCTTGCCAAGCGATAGGTTTCATCGCAAATATCATACACAGGCTCTTTTCGAAGAAAATTGACAAGGGGCTTCTGCTTTGGTTTCGTCTTCTTCTTATAGGTCTCCTTTGCACGACTTCCAGGCTTATAAGACACCAAATCTGTCCACTTCATCTCAACAGGAGCATATTGATTAAGCTTATTTACTCGCATACCATATAGATCTTTAGTTAGAGGTTCCAGCTTGGCCTTTTTAACATTCTTTAAAGCCTTCACAACAACGGGATCGCCCGGCATGTCGCGTGCCAGCATTGGAGTCTTTCTATTCTTAGAAGGCCGAGATTCCACTCTTCTTCTTCCCTTCGCTGCTTTTGCTTTCCCCTTCACCATTTCCTTCCCTTTCGCCTGTTCCTTCCCCTTTGTCATTTCTTTCCCCTTTGCTATTTCCTTTCCTGCTGATTTAACCAACAGTGCCCTCCCCCCACTAAGCTGGGCACGACCAAATCCAAAGCCCCCCTGACCCACCCAACCCGACACCGACCTTCTACACTGTTGTAAAAGAATCATCCTTCTCTCCTCCACCTTTCCCCTTCGTTCCCTTTGTACTAACCAGTCCTTATCCACTGCAATGAGGGGCGGAGACTAGACCCATTGATTCACTCACTTTGAAGAAAAAACAAAACAAAAGTGATACAACAAAACATAAAAAAGAAAAAAGAAACTTGAAGGAAGAAAAAAAGGGCCACGAGGTTTTTTTTTTTTTTTTCCCATTCAACTCGGAAAAAAAAAAATTTTTATTTTTTTTTTTTCGTTTTTTTGTTTTTTTTTTTTTTTTTTTGTTTTTTTTTTTTTTTTTTATTTTGCTTTCCAGCTTCCTTTTCTCTTCCTTTTTTTTTCTTTTTAATACTGACTTTGGTTGTTTCTTTTCTTTTCTTTTTTCTTTTTTTCTTTTTTTGTTCTGCTGCTGAAAAGGACAATCAAAAATATCGAATCCTCTGAATGCTGTAGAGGATAAAGGAAAGAAAAGAAAGACGGAAGAATCAAAAAGAAAAAAAAACGCTTTAATAGGGATTAGGAAATCAAGGTTTCTGTATTCTATTTATATTTATAATTGTGTTGAAGGGGGGGGAGAGAGAGAATCGAAATTATGTTGAAAAGATCTACCTCTGTGTCTTCGCATAATGGTGAGCAATCACCGCAAAATCGAGGGGTGATTGAAAATTTAGGACGGCTCTTTCACAAGTTTTTCTACAGATATGGTTTGATGTGTGCGTCTCATCCTTTTGAGGTTATGGCTATCTGTGTGTTGATTGTGTCCTTTTCCCTGTACCCATTTGTGCGGCTGAATGAAATGGGAGGGAATGACGCGGTGACCAGCCAGATAGACCGAAAGTTTAGCTTGTTTGTTCCCTCAAATGACGAAGATTTCTTGACTGAAGAAAGCGTGTATGGTTTGGATTCTTCAGCGGTTCAGCTTGGTAAGGATGGAAATCTTAAACCAGCGGCCGAAAATTTTGAAGGGGAAACGCTAAGATTGAAAAGGGTTATACTCTCTACCTCCGAAGAGGCGCTGTATGGCCCAGGGACAGGGATTTTGACAAAGGAAATCATGTCCAACTTATTTGCTATCCATGAAGGTAAGTAGTACCTTTCTTTCTTCTTTGTTCTTTTTTTAATGCTATTTTAACTAATGACATATTGTTCATATTTTTATTTAAATTTCCAGCTATTGAAAACACCGCTGTTGCAATTGGTGGGAAACAGTATACAATCGGAGACATTTGCTTTAAGAACTCTAATGTTAAGAAAAATGATAGCCCAGCTGAACACCCTTGTTTATTCCATACCCCTCTTCAATATTGGGATATGGACAAGTCGAAAATGATGAAAGACCAGGATTTGCTGGGAACGCTGTCTAAGGAGCGCGTGGATACGACTGAGGGAATTCCTGTTTTGCAGAAATCGGTTCTGGGTAATGTTCAGTTTGGCCTGGATGGCACATTACAGGGGGCGACATCGGTTATGATTACGTACTTTACTCATTTTGATGGTGTGGAAAGCCTGGTCAATGACGAGAATAATCAATCTGTTGATATGTCTGATATTATCTGGGAGAAACTGTGGGATGAGATTTCGGCACGCTCTCCTTGGCTTTTGAAGAAAGATTCTGATAATTCTTTGACAAAGTCTGAGTCCGCCCGCATTTTTTATTGGGAAGAAAACACGAAATCATCTGATATTTTGGCATTGCTAACGTCAGATTATGTGACCATTCTTTACGTGTACTTTATGTTCAAGAAGTTTAACCGAATTGGGTCAAAATATCTTTTGTGTACCACGGCTGTTCTGTGTATGATTTCTGGATTTGTTATTGCTGGTGCTCTATTTCATGTTGCCTCTATTCGGGTAACTTTTATCGTGAGTGAAGCAATGCCCTTTCTCTTTATTGTATTTGGACTTGAGCATGCTTTTACATTTGCGAAGAATGTGTTCCGAGCAGGAGAAAACAACCCAGGAAAAAAACCTACTAGACACGATATTGCGAAATGTTTATCTTTAATATGTGGTGGAACAACTTATGATGTCTTTATGAAGACTTCTGTACTCGTACTTATTGGAGTCTACGGCACTGCGGGAATTTCTCAAATTTGTCTTTACGGGGGAACTGCCCTTGTTTGTGGCTATATTCTGTTTCTGACAATGTTCCCAGCTGTTTTGGCAGTCCGATATGCTTATGCTTCGGGTACTTATATTGACAAGTCTAAGTCGTCTTTCGAACAGTTTGCCCAAGTCTTTAATGATTATGATCAGGCTGAATCAAGTGATATTCCCAGTCCTTTGATTGAAAGAGTAAAAATAATTAGTGTCATTGCAGCTCTGTTATCTTATAGCATCAACTCGTACTCTTCATCCTTCAGTGCACATCACCCATCAGACTTGGATGACTTGTTTAATATTCCTCAATTGAAAAGCAAACGACTCCTATTAAGTGCTCCTGTCAAAATGCTTCTGTCAAATGCGGAAAAGGCTACAGAAGTATCCGATGCCATTGTTGGCTTCTGGAAGTATATATGTCCCATATTTGGGGAGAAGGTTTGCCTGGTCGTGGAAGAGTTTCTTATCAATAGGTTGAGTGGAATCAGTATGGAGGTGATGTTACACCCGTTGATCTTTTGCCTCATTTTTGTTCTTGCGGTGAAATATGTAATGTATGAGAAAACGTATAGTGAAGAAGAAAGGACTGCATTTGTTTCCAGAAACTCTAGCTTTGTGAACTTGGCCTCCCGTTCTCATAGTGGGTCATTGGATAACCTGAGCTCTATCAAGCTATTAGCTACAGAACATGAAGTAAAGGAAGAAGGAGCTAAGTTCGAAGTAGGCCACAAAAAGAGTGACAGTGTATCAAGCTTCGAGGACTCGGGACTTGAAACTAGTTGCCCAAGCACTCCTCGTACGGTGGAGCAATGCCTGGCAATTCTTGAAGCAGAAGAGCAGGGTCCAGATTGCCTTTCAGATAATGAAATTTTGAATTTGTTAGTGGCAAAAAAAATCCCTGCTTATAATTTGGAGAAAAAGCTTCAAAATTACGAAAGAGGGGTTGCCCTTCGTAGGTTATTTATGCTAAACCAGTCTCATGCAAGTGATGCACTTGAAAAATTGCCTTATAAGAATTATGACTACTCAAAAGTTATTGGACAGTGCTGTGAAAATGTCATTGGGTATGTTCCTATACCTGTTGGCTATGTAGGACCTGTTCTTCTAAATGATAAAGAAGTCACTATTCCTATGGCAACAACGGAAGGCTGTCTACTTGCTAGTTGCCACCGTGGCTGCAAAGCTATCACGATGTCTGGGGGGGCTACTGCTGTTTTAACAAATGACGGGATGACCAGAGGTCCCTGTCTTGCTTTTGGAGACATTACAAAAGCGACCGGTTTTAAAACCTGGCTTTCTATTGATGAAAATTTTGCTCTTGTTAAAGCCGAGTTTGAATCAACGAGTCGTTTTGCCAAACTTCTTGATATCAAGATTGCAATTGCTGGTAGAAATGTGTATTGTCGATTTCGTACGTTTACTGGTGATGCAATGGGAATGAATATGATTTCAAAAGCTACCGAAAAAGCACTGGCATATTTGCAAGAAAGGTTTGAATTTGATATTGTCAGCTTGAGTGGAAATTACTGCACAGATAAGAAACCTGCCGCCATCAACTGGATTGAAGGTCGAGGAAAATCGGTAATTGCAGAAGCTGTTATTAAAGCGGATGTCGTGAAGAAAGTTCTTAAAACTACAGTTGATGCTCTTGTGGAACTGAACATCAAGAAGAATTTGATTGGTTCGGCCATGGCTGGGTCCGTTGGAGGGTTTAATGCCCATGCTGCCAACCTTGTTACCGCAGTCTATCTTGCGTGTGGCCAAGACCCTGCTCAAAACGTAGAAAGTTCAAATTGCATGACCCTTATGGAGAATCTGAACGGTGATTTGCTTATTTCTTGTACCATGCCTAGCATCGAGGTGGGTACTGTTGGTGGCGGAACATCACTTCCAGCACAGAGTGCCTGCCTAGAGCTTCTTGGAGTAAAGGGGCCAAACAGAGAAACTCCCGGGGAAAATGCCCGTAATCTCGCCAAAATTGTTTGTTGCTCTGTACTTGCTGGAGAACTTTCACTAATGGCAGCACTTGCTGCGGGCCATTTGGTGAAAAGTCACATGCAACATAATCGACATGGAGGCACTGCGACCGCTACTCCCGTTGCCCCTACTGCCGAAATGAAAGCATTTGAATGCGCAAAGTCGAAGTCCTAAAAGATGCTTATTTATTTGAACCAACCTTTTTTCCTTGCGACATTTCGCTTTCTTTTCTTTTGTTCCATTTTATGTTTTTATATATCTCATCCCAATCCGGCTTACATTATCTCAATTATTAGCAGTCAAAGCTCATAAATACATGAAAAGAGTGACAAAAAGAAACTTAAATTAAAATCCTGTTTTAAACAATAAAAGCTTATGTGTAATTTTAAGGCCCCCTTCGCATTTCTTGTGCTTTGTTGTTACATTTGCTCTCCATAATATTCCTTAAATTTGCTTTTAGAGAAGTCCACGAAGCTATCTCCTTGCTTCCACAGCTCGATTCCGACCTCTTTCGGAGTTGCACCGGATGGGGATGCCAATAAAGTGTCCCATTGAGGTTGAAAGAAGCACGCAAAGGTATTTCTCGCGATTCCCGCACCTTTGCCTGGTGCTACTCCATGAACACAGTGAGGGGTCGCTCGAAGCACGCCACCTGTGGCAATTTGACTGCACTCACCTAATTGAAAACCGACATGGTCTGGTGGAATGCTCACCTTGAACACTTCACCCCCCCTGCTCTTCACATAAAGCCCTGCCTTTGGATCAGGATTCTCTTTCACATTTCCATCAGCATCGGTAAACATAGCGCTGCACAACCCCGTTAATGTTCCATGATCCAAATGCCAGCCACACCATCCGGCCTCCGTATCTGCGGACGTGCATTCAGACTCATTCTTTGGAAAATAATGCAACAGTCGTCCCTTGTGGGCCCGTGATTTCACAATCGAATCGTAGATACTTCCTTGAGTGTATCGTTCACCCAACTTTTTCGAAGCTATATGCACAGATAGATACGCATATAAAATAATCAATAACAAAAGTATTCAAAACAACAACTTTGGGAACATTGATAGCAGAATGACAACAACAACAAACACTTTACCATGCTGATCACAATGCTGGGCAAGATGCAAGCTCACTTTGTGCATCAGGCGACCAACCGTCTTGAAATTATTTTCCAATGCAGGCAAATCTTCCTTTGGCCAGATATTGGGAAAGCAGTACTCGGGAAACTTTTGAATTAATTCTTTTTCCTCCTAGATTTTCAATCGGACATATAATATAATGTAAGTATCAAACATTGAAATCGACTTTACACACAAAAGATGCAAATGACCAATGAAAATGCTTACCGTTGGTGTGTCCACAGTTGGATTGGCATAGTAGGATCCTTTTGCAGTATCTGCAACTCCTTTGAATGATTCCTTTCCATGACTCCATCCATTGTTATAGTTACTCCCCGCATGCTCGTACTTGTTTTTTACATCCTCTGGGAGAGATGCAAACTCTGCCGCGTTTTTCAACAAGGCTTGTCTTGCTTCTACAAAACCAGGTACATTCTTGATAACGACTAGCCCCAGAGCAGTAGAATGACTACCCAAACCTGCTTCAATGCTCTCTGAGAGATCAACTTCACTTGGTGCTTTGCAAAGATCATTGAAATCCAGAATAACTGCCCCTTCTTTGGTAGTTTGCAACTTCGGGGTGTGCAAACTTCTCTTCACAATCCCAAATCCGGCCAAAGTTTTTCCAACACTTGTTTGCGCAACTGTTGAAACTCTCCCCACACACAAACTCATAATGACCAAATCCAATACGTCCTTCTTACTAAATCTCAAAAAAAGAAACCAACAACAAATTTCATTATTGAATCTAAAAATCCAAATTTCCTTTTCGCGAGTTTTCCGAGGGAGTTTTCATTTAAAAAAGAAGAGGCGGCGGCGTGTTTCTTTTTTTTCGCCCAGCTGCTGTTGGAGCCGCCGAAGGTGCGAAAAAAATCGAAAACATGAATTTTTTTTTGTTTTTTTTGTTTTTTATTCGATTTTTTTCGCTTTTTTATTTTTTCCTTGAAATTCTTTTTTCTTTTTAAGTTAATTGAACTATTGTACATTTAAGAAAAATAGAAGTAGAAAAGGTCATGAAGAAGTGTACTTTTTCGCTTTAACAACAAAATTCATGCCATCCTTTTTGCTTTACAGCTTTGGGAATTAAAGGCACGGTTACATAAAAACGGGGATCAGAGGGTGGTGGGAAGGCTAGTTTCATACAATGATTAGCCTTTCATGTATCCGTTCTGTACAAGAAAGAATTGCGTCAGTGTACCTGTGATAGACCCCAGCTGTTCGAACACCGCAATGTAGCGACATATACGCTGTGCTTGGTCGCTGTCGGTGATATAAAGATTGCTCGCCTCCTTGTACAACATTGTGCAATTGAAAGAGAAGCACAATTCGAGTAGAGATTTGCAAATGATGAGGGCTGCACTACTCAATCCATAAGGCGACCCGAAAACAAACAGCAGCCCAAAGCAGATACTTTGGACGGTGGCGAGCAACGAGTTCGGGGCTGTGTGGAAAAATGACGAGGAGAATCGACCTACAGTGCTCGCTATCATTCCCGCAATTGTGATCCAGCGAAGAACCATCTGTTGATCATCCCCAAATGCTTTGGCATAGTATGGCAACACCCCATTCAAAAAGAAATTCGGGAAGGAAATCCACAGCATCACAGCAAAACTAGGCCAGTGCTTTATGATCAGTTGATAGCGAGTAAGGCGCCCACCCGAAAAGGTAAATTTCTCATTTGCGCAGCTACTATCCCCCACGACTGACTCGTCCTCATTCAATGCCCGAGTGCTTGTGCCATAGTCAGCACTGCTTTCCACCGTCATTGCTTCAGATTCCTCCGTTCTACTACTGCTACCAACCACCTTAGATTTTCGGGCGGCTTCCCCTGTTGCTGGTACTGTTTCAATTACATTAACCATGTCTGTTTCCAAGTACATCACATCTTTTTTTAGAACATTAAAGCTTCGGATATATGCAGACAGAACGTACCCTACAAAAGAGGCGAAGAGAAACCCAAACATAATCCAGAAGAACGCAGACACGCCAAAGTTTGGGTTCTCGCCCGGGTTCTGGATTAATCCTACAGCAGCGGGAATGATACTGCTCCCACCCACACCTATAGAGAGTGCGGACATGATATGCGCAGATTTGAACTTGGCCCCAAAACTCCAATAAGTAAGATTTGCCAATGACGATAAACCACCCGCTAAGAACATTCCCCCAATGAGAAACACACTCACTTCAGTTCCATTGATATCCATTGTTTGATTCCAATATAACGCCAAAATAGCAGCAAGTGCAACATTCACAACGAGAATAAAAACCACGGTCAATCTAGCCGAAATAGTTCTCTCAACAACACCATAGTTGTTAATCTTTTCCACCCGCCTGCATGCCCATCTCAGAAGTAAATAAGTCAATGGGAAAATGTTCCCTGCCTGGATCGCCAAAGACATGTGCGACGCAATATCCCAGGATTCCGGTACAGCGGGACCCAACAGCGGCATCTGCACATACACTGCATTGACAAAGAGCCAGTTACTCCACCCAAAGAACACCATCAGCACACACACAATCCAGAGCATAGATTTACTACTTCCCTCCTGCTGGGAGGAGGAAGATAAGTTACCACAGCGAACTTGATCAACTATTCCCATTATAACAAGATCTTATATTTCTATATTATACAAGTCAATGAAACTAGCTTTCTACTATCAACTTATCAGTACATAAATATATATTTCTCAACCACTCAATTTAAACTAACCCCATCGAGCTAACTCTAATAACTCATGAGGTCTGTGAATCCAAATCAACTAAATCGATATTATTATACTATAAGTTAATTCTATGGACAGCTACTATACATGAGGCTTATAGCTAATCCAATGATGCACGTGAATTATGAAATTACAATGATCAGCTGCTGATGGCTGCTCTGCTAATTTTGTAATAATTGGGTGTTTGGTTTATTTTAATTGTTTGGTGTTTTTTATTTTTTTTACACAAGTAAAACGGAATCTGGGGTTTGTTTTTTTGTTTTTTTGCTGTTGTTAAAGTCATGTTGTGGAGCAGGAGTGCGTCTTTGTTCTTGCAGGGGACGTCCCGAAGTGCGGTGCAGGCGGGGGGGGCTAGCAGCGTGGCACGCTGCATGTGGATGGGCTGGAAAAGGGATCTCCATGTGGAAAAGAGACTGGAGGAAATGGGAATTGTGTTGCATGACTCACCTGCAAAGCCTCAGGCTAATTACGTCCCAATCAGACAGAGTGGGAATTTGTACTTTCTGTCTGGTCATCTGCCGTTTGATGCGAAGAAGGATAATAAGTTGAAAAGGGGAAAGGTACTCACGAGATCGATTTGTTGCAAACCAATGAAAATTAGATTTGCATAGGTAACTAATGTATGTTCTTCCTCGTTTTTACTTGCTTTATGCTGTGGTATCAGCTGGGAAGTGAGTTCACAGTGAAGGATGGCTACGCGCAAGCTGAACTTGTGGCTGTTAATCTTCTGGCAACATTAAAGAGTGAAATCGGGTCCTTGGATAAAGTTACAAAAATTTGTAAAGTAAATGGTTTTGTGAACTGCACTGCGGAGTTTGATGAACAGCACTTGGTGTTAGATGGTAAGAAGGAAACAATATTGTTACAAAAGTGAAACAGGGTTATTAATCTTTTACTTGTGTACTGTGTGCTGGTTGTCAATGGAAAATGCGAGTTGTAGGATGCTCAAATCTATTAGTTAAAGCGTTTGGGGAAGAAGTAGGAAGACATGCAAGAGCAGCGGCGGGCTTTGTGAGTTTGCCATTGTCTGCACCTGTTGAAATAGAAATGATTGTTGAAGTACAGTGAAAGAAAGTATTCTTAAATGAAAAACTGAAGACGTCGCTTTTTTGTTTTGTGCGAAAGGGAGTTGTTTATTATATTTACAAGTAACGGTCTATTGAATTAATTATTCATGCTTTGGTGTCTTGCTCTTTCAAAATTTCAATTTCCTTTTTGTCTTCACACTTGACAACGGCGCTATCGTACTCGATATCATCAGCGGAGAGAGTTCTGAGAATGGTGACATTTCCTTTGACCATGGCACTGTGGGTGCGGCCGTAACCAAAGTAGATGCACAGACCAATAAATGTCCAAATTCCTAAATTTCTGTAGGTAATCCCACTCAACGAAGAAAAGAGGAACCCATTAACCAAAATAGCAACAAGAGGCAAGAAAGGAAGGAATGGGGCCATAAAGGCAACCTTTCCATACTGAAGAGGAAGATTATCTGGGTTTGAGCCTTTGGCTTTACGTTGCAAGTAGTAGAATCTAGAAATAATTCCAGCAGCTGGGATGCCAATAAGAAACACCCCAAGAATAACCAAAGCCCAGATAGGAACATCGTCAGTGCTGACATTGTGGGAGATGAGCCACATGGGATAGTTGCCAAGAAAGTACCAGGCAATAAGCGCTTCATTCCAGTTTCCAGTCATCTCTGGCGACTCGCCAGATTCTCCTTCCAAGAGCTTTCGAGAAACTTCTAAGCCCTGAAGTCTAAGCAGAAGAACACCAGCAGCCACGATACTAAAAGCCATCAAAGTACCAGCAGATATCATATCAGCAAGCACGTCCAGGTTCAAAAACATTGCAAGGAGCCCAGCAATGATAGATGTAACAATGGTTCCTACGTATGGAACGGCCTTACTACTCAACTTCTGAAAGGAGCTCCCGATAAGGCCATCGCGGGACATTGCGTAGTAAACCCTTGGTTGACCCAAAAGTGAGCACAGAGTAATAACGGCCATACAAGAAACAGAACCGATACCAACTACAATAGTAGCCCAGCTCTGGTCGTGGTATTTAAAAGCTCCAGTCAAGGGCGCATTTTCATCAAGAATGGAATAGTTTTGCATGCCCGTCATGACCAGACCAATTCCACAATACAACGCAGTAACAATACTCAACGATCCCAACAGACCAGTGGGGATATCAACTTGGGGGTTGATGGCCTCGGCAGACATTCCAGAGACAGCATCAAATCCAACGAAAGCAAAAAACGCTCTGGCAGCCCCAGAGAAAGTTCCTGAAATTCCATATGGGAAAAACACATCCCAATTTGAGGTATCAACGAAAAAACACCCGGCAATAATGAAAAAGACAACAACAGAGCAGTTGATGAATGTCATGATGAGGTTCAATTTACCAAACTCCTGAACACCACACATAAGGATGATGGTACAGGCAAGAATTAGCAGAGCTCCAATAAGATTGAAACAGAGGTTTCCACCAGTTCCTGGGATATCAATAGGTTGAATGCCATCGGGAATATCATTCAAGCCAAATTCGCCCAGGAGTGAAAGAAGATATGTCGAAAACGAAGAAGCGACAGCAGCAGCAGATATACCATATTCCAGTGTTATATTCCAGCCAATAACCCAAGCAATAAACTCCCCCATGGATGAATAAGCATAAGTATAAGCCGATCCGGCAACAGGGTAACGAGCAGAAAATTCAGCATAACAGATTCCACTCAACATGGCAGCAACCCCTGCAAACAGATAAGACAAGCACACCGAAGGACCAGAATCTTCTTTAGCAATCAAGCCCGAGAGAACAAACACCCCTGCACCTACTGTGGTTCCAATTCCATAAGCAATAAGTTCAAACTTCCCCAAGCATCGCTTCAACTCTCCTGCTTCTCCCACTTTGGGGACTTTCACAACCTTCTTGCGAGTAAGAGATTCAATAAAGCTAAACGACATTGTTCTTCGTGCAGTTTGTTACTAGCTATTACTGTCTTCCACTTTCTTCTCTTTATGTACACTAGTTAAACATCAAAATCTCACAAATGCTTGATTTGATTTTCAAAAACAATAAAGCAATTTCTGCTCCCTCGACTCCCCCCCCCCTTTATACTTTAAATTTTTCAGACATTTTAAATGCTAATTACTGCGCCAATATTATTATGAACAAAACAAATTATGTAACTCGAGGAAGATGTAACTTGAATGAAAAATCCTCATGATAAATAATTCGAGCTGGGGAAAATTTCCTCGCAATTAATTTTTGCGGTAAATTTACGGGTTATATTTTTTTTTTTGTGGAATAATTTATAATTTATTATGTACATCGCACTTCGCAGTTTGATTTTCGTGCAATATTTTTATAGTGATTCATGTACACATGTGCGGTCGTCTTATTTTTGATTTTTTATTGTCAAAGATTCCCAACGAACCTCCGAATAGAAATTTAAAAACGAAGAAAACTTACATTGATTCGTACGTAATTTGATGCAAATCGATGCAAATCGATCAAGTCTTCGATTTATTGGCTTTCTCATTGGATAAGCCAAGTGCCTTCAACATATGATTGGTTAAAGCAAGAGTTTGTTCCAACTCGGCCGGTGAGATTACTGGCGTCATTTATATCAAATGAATGTTAGATATGGGCAGATATAATTATAATTTGGCTCTAATTTACTGCCGTTTACGACTTGCGAGACTTTACAACAATTATGTCGATAATTTTATCAAGCGCCAAATACATACACCAAAGGACTAAGGAGCTGTCCAAATATATATAATTGTGCCAGAAGGCGATATTTTACAGTAAATAAGTGAATCAAGTACATTGCAGTCGAGTCCAAAGACTTATAATTATGGTTTGTTTTACTACTAGCACTGTTATAATTACGGTAATTATTAGTACAAGATCTTGGGTTACATTTGACTATCCTTATATGTCCAATATTTTGGTTCCCACTTTACTTTGTGTTGCAATGTTATTAGGTGTGTTACATAAACGAAAGAGGCAGTTGCTGTAGCGCCAAGCTAGGGAGCCTGCTGGTCGCGTATTGGCGGCTTTTAATTTGTTGGGAAAAAAGCCTTTGGCGGCAGACCGCACGACCTGTTTAAATTATATTGTAAATAAAAAATCTTTGGATGGGACTCATTCCTATTATAAATAGATCCAGTTCAAGTAATTACATATTGCATATAGCAAGAAATATTACGTGTTGCAGGAGGTATTTATTAAAACAGTTCAAATTAAAATGATATATATCTGCTTTGAAATAGATAATAACCAAGATATATAACAAGCTCAAACTGATGGAAACTTCGAAAGCTTAAAGTTTCGTAAATCGACAATTAGCAATATTCCATGCTATGCAGTGATGATGCGTCCTAATGAAGAATCTGTGGCAGATGGGACGAAGGAAAGCAAATATAGTCAGGAGTTTAGCGCGCAATTGGGATTATAGATCAATTTACTGTGGTTTGAGTTCTGATACTCTAATTACTGTAGTATAGCTAGCGTTTAAAACAAACTGGTAATATAGATACTCACATTTGTTCCACTTCAAGTCTCGCTTCAAGTGAGCTCATTGTAATCATTAGCGGTCAGCAAAATGCAAGGCAACCAAATAGAGAACTTTTTTCCTGCAAAATCCAATTGTATGAGAAAGTAAGATGCGTGCTTGCTGAAATGATTCTTACAGTAACTAGCATTCCACTTGCAGCTAGCTGCACCAGCTGCACCAGTCGGTCAAAGTTATTGCCATTTGCTTGATTCAAGGGTGTTGTTGAATTGACGACTCGGATGGGAGTTTTACGCAAAAAGTACATTATAATGCTCTACAATACCACTTCATTCAAATCTTGTGAAACGGCCTATGTTCGATGAGACAAATGCGTCATTAGGCAAAGATGCCAAGACTAAGAGGTACTCAGTTTCATCATGAGATCGAGCCAAAGCAAAACCAATTCTAGTAGCTATTGGAGTCAAAGTTGATACATAATAAAATGTTATTCTGCGACTTGCAGGCTGTGAATGGCAAAGAAACCGCAATTATGAGCCAGCTGATACACAAATAAGATCACTTTATGTAAGAAAACAAACAGCCCGACAAGAAAAACAAAAACAAACAACAAAAAACAGAAATAGTCCAAAGAAAAATGCAAAATTTCAGCATTCCACCAAAGTCCAAAACACAAAACAGAAGTTTTGTTTTCCTGTTTCTTTTGTTTTGTTTTACGTTTTTATTTTTATGTTTTGTTTTTTTTTGTTTTTATGTGATTAAAAAGTCCCTGAAGTCTCTTGTAGAATAATCTATGGAAATATCGGTGTGCCAACGTGAAAGAACTTTGAAGCTGTAAACCCAGGTGGGATCAGAAAGAGATATACTTATCCGGAAAGTCTCCCCAAAATATACCAAGAGACCAAGTTAAATCAAACTCTCTTAGCTTGCCCAGCATTGAATGGCTTCTTTCTTAGTATCCACAATGAACACAGGGAGTGTGGTTGTGTTTCTGTTCTTGGTGACCCTCTCGTTCCAGATGACCAACTCTATTGCTTCACCCCGACGAGATAGGATGGATGTTGCAGTTGATTCTACTGAACACAAAGCGCGTGCGTATTCCCCAAAGGAACTGGCACATGCTGGTACCTCCACTGGGAATCGTCAACAGGGAGCGAAGCCAACGGGTGTTGAATTCCGACTACCGTTAGTGATAAATACTTGGGCATTTACGGATGCTACCAAAGCGGCTACGGAATCGTTGCTGGGTATGTGGCTAGTTGCCAAAATGTACGTTTTTATTTTGTTTTTGACTTTGATACTAACAGACGTATTTATTGATTATCTCATTGGTCGTTTATATTCACATAAAAGCGGGAGACAGATCTCTTGATGCGTTAGTCCAAGGCTGTAAAAGGTGCGAAGATTTAAAATGCGACGGGACTGTTGGTCCAGGCGGCAGTCCTGATGAGAATGGGGAATCTACTGTGGAAGGGATGATTATGAACGGGGAGACCATGGAGGTAGGCAGTGTGGCTACAATGCGAAATATCAAAAGCCCGATTGAACTTGCATATGCAGTAATGAAGCATACAGAAGTAACAATCTTGGCTGATCAAGGGGCTACTGCATTTGCGGAGGCAATGGGCTATGTGAAGGAAGATCTCCACAGTGAAGAGTCAATACGCCTGTATAAGGAATGGAAATCAAACCGCTGTCAGCCAAATTATTGGAAGAATGTGGTCCCTGATAGCAAATCTTCTTGCGGTCCGTATGCCCCCTCAACAAAACCTCATTTAGCAGCAGGAATGAAGGGAAGTAGGGCAAGCAGAAAATCGGCCGTACGGGACGCAATATCTTTTAAGAACCATGATACAATCGGAATGATAACAGTTGATTCTGATGGACACATAGCAGGTGAGTATATACTCTATATATGGTGAAGCAGTTAGGAATATAGAAAATAGACACTGATTTAGCAGCGGCTTCGGGTTTCCTTTGTGCGTACTTAATATTAGCTGGGACCAGTACAAATGGGGCATCACATCGCATAATGGGACGTGTCGGGGATTCACCTCTACCGGGGTCGGGAGCCTATGCGAATGATTACGGTGCGTGCGCAGCAACCGGGGATGGGGACATTATGCTAAGATTCGTTCCCTGCTACCAGGCTGTGGAGAGTGTACGAATGGGGATGGATCCCTTTGAGGCGGCCATGGATGCACTTGCACGTATTGGGAAGAAGTACTCCAACTTCAAAGGGGGTCTGGTTGTGGTGGATAAGATCCGAAGAACTTTTGGCGCGGCCGGGCATGGGTGGGGCAGGCCTTTTCCCTTCTCTGTGTGGCATGGGGGGATGAAAGAAGCGGGCGTGACTCCCCAAGTGTGGACCGCGCCTGACGCTTCTGATTTTGACTGATTAGCTAGCAGGGATATTCTCTTATCTGATCTAACCTTGAGGGTCTTTTGGAAGGCTCTTTTCACACCATTAGTTGTCAAAAAAAAAAAAAAAAACTATAAAAAAAAGCAAAAAAAAAAAAAAAAAACAAAAAAAAAAAAAAAAAAAAAAAAAAAAAAAGTGTGTTTCAAAAAAAAAAAAAGAAAAAAGCCAAAAACTGGCCAAAAGGTTTCTTTTTTACTTTTTTGTGTGTTTGTCTCGGAGTTTGATTTGATTTAGAGAGAGAG
>PDIM01000022.1:131268-142187 GCA_002811675.1 Ichthyosporea sp. XGB-2017a | reverse complement strand
TCTTTAGAAAAAAAAAAAAAACATAAATAATAAATAAAACAAAATAAAAAATGAAATAAAAAAAAGACTAAATAAAGGTTTTTCGACCTCGGTTTTTTACATAAAAACTTTAAAAATAAAAAAAGAATAAAAAAGAAAAACAAAAATGAAAAAGCCCACCGAAATTCTATTTTTAGCGATATCAAGGAGCAAGGAGCGATATAATTAAACACGTGACTAATTAGGGTACCTTTGCTCCTTGCTTTATTGGATAAGACTCTATTGATATGCACTAGCCCTAGTGTTGTTATATTTCTCTGTCTTGGAATACGCCTTTGTTCTCCTTCAGAAAGGCTTCCAAAGAACGAGGTTCTTTTCCTGTGAGAATGGTATAATCATGGAATGTCCTGCTGGTGACGCCATTCAGTCGGTACATTTTGTAGAGATTTACAAGCATCCAGCACATGTATGGGGGGTATCCACTTTCAGTCACTGCTTTGAACAATTGAGAATCATTTAGTTCCACACAACGCACAGGGGTATCCAGTACCTCCTTTCCACCAAGGGTTTCAGCCACCATTTCATATGTGTAAGCCATTGGCCCCGTTATATCATACGTATTACCAGCATGTTCCGTCACATCAGCCGCTGTAAGGCATACCTTTGCCGCCTCTGCTACATCCCGAACATCAACATGCGATATCTTGGTCTCTGCTACATCCACGCTCCGGTAGAATTGCCGGGCGGCCTTAATATGCAAAGCGTCGTCACGAACAATATTCTGCATAAAAAGGTTAGGGCGAAGAACAGTAATAGGAACCCCTGTAGAGATCACGGCATTTTCACTCCATGCGTGCCATCTTGTCAGAGCTGAAGTGTGATGGTTTACATCCGCACCAAGCACACTTAGCTTCACGATGTGCTTCTTTTCGTTGGCAACGTTATTGGCTTTGAAAGCCTGCGCCATACTATGCTCCACCGCTGGTTGATGGGGCAATGACGGAGTCAGGAGAAACAATCTTTCCGCATCTAATGACAGTAAAAAAACACCCACCACCCACACCCACAGCAAACGAAACAGTTCATTTTAGCACAGTCAGTATACAACATAAAACTCATCAAGAAGTAGCAGAATAATAGTACTGCAACATATTCAATCAAGCTTACCCATGCATGCTTCACCCAATCCCTCTCCAGTCTCCACATCACCCTGTATAAACTCCAGCGAGGAGGTAGCGCCTCCCGTTTTCGTGTTTCCCCCCTTGTCTGTCCCATTCAGTACAGGCTCCAGTGTTGTCTTTGCAGCTTCCACGTCCCTGACCAGGCAGCGGATGTTACATCCGGCCCCAGCTAGGGAGGCCACCAGGGCTTTCCCAACTGTGCCTGTTGCCCCTGTGAGCAGGATTGTCGATTTACTCAGAGCTGTACTCATTTTATCAAAAAAAAAAAAAAAACCCCCAACAAAAAAAAAAAAAAAAAAAAACTACAAAAAAAAAGAAAAAGAAAAAAAAGGACAATCTGTTATTTTCTAATTTTCCGCCAGCCGCCGCTCCCTGATTCAATTTTTTTTTGACTCTACATTTTATTTTGCATTTTTTGGTTTCTTTTTTTATTTTCTTTTTCGTTTTTTGTTTTTTGCGGGTGGAACATCGCCGAATCATAGTCGAAAGAAGGAAAGCAGAACCAGAGGATAAGAAAGAAGGCCAACGAGGCAATGAAAAGGTGGTGGGTGGGTCCAGAGCACAGGCGGAACGATGGGGATGTATTGAGCTTTGTAGATTTCCATGCTCAACATCAGCAGCCCAAACGAAAATCGATGGAGAAGAAGAGGGAAGCTCGAATCACTGGGAGCCATTGGATGGGACCTTCCTCCGAAGGTGTAGACAGTTTCTCTGAAAAATTTGGGCAGCTAGATTATGTCCTGTACAATGAGCTGAACTGTGATTTGGTGCAAGGATTGGCCATGATAGACTGCCTGCTGGCAGAGCTGGATAGCGTAAGACAGAGAACGGTAGTTGTGCTCTTATGTTGCTCGTATTGATTATAATTTTTCTTCCCTTTACGTTATTTTTTGTACTTCTGTCACTTTGCTTTATGCGTAGTTACATCGCAATATGGAATCACAAGTGAAACAAACATTCGAGCTTTTAAAAGCCGCCCTGGCCAAGCGCGAGCAAGCGGTAATGTGCGAGATTTTGAACAAAAGGAAAGCGCTTGGTAAGTTTTTATTTCAAGTGACTGGAAATATTATCTCAGGGAAACTAACTTCCACTATGGAAATACAACTTTGGGCATGTTTACAGAGGGAGACCTTCGAGGGAAAAGGGAGCGCGTGCTTGAACTGACAGGAGCGGTGAGCAAAGCGTACATAAAGCAGCATAAGGTACCTAAAGCTGTGATAGAAAGAGCGAAAGCTTTTCGAGAGACGTACTGGGACATATGGTTCTCGCAAAACGAAGTGTTTTTTCGAAATAGATTCAGTGAATTTGGCACAAAAATGCTACTTGCAAGCTTCGAGGATTTTGGCTCCCTTCCCTCAACCTTTAAGGATGAGGGAAGTGTTCAAATGCCTATGCCCATCGGACGAGACAACACGGACATCGGTCATATCAAGGAGATCCAAGCAAGTAGCGATGAAGGGTCTATAATCGAGCAATCACAGCCGGGGTCTGATTCCAAGGTTGGAGAGACCACCGATCCTAACACGAAAGCGCAGCAATATTGTAACAGTAACTCACGCGCATATCACCGGCAAGCAACTCCCCTTCTTTCAACGTCTGATGATAGCGAAGATAGCAATAGCAATCCAGCCCCAGGGGAATATCACTACGCAAGACCAAAGAACCCTCCACTAAATGAGGAATTTATCTACTCTCATGCACAACTTGCCAAAATTCTGCAAATGAAGAAAAGTAAAGAGGCAGCATCAACCCACCGAGTCTATTAATATTCGCAGCGGATCCTTCGTCTCTTCAAAGGGTATCACCCTCTTTTCGCATACTCTAGTAACACATATCCCACTTTCCATTCACACTTCCCGCATTTTTTTAGAACTTTAGTTTATAGTTTAGTTTTAAAAATAGGAGCAACGAGTGCAAATAAATATTTAACACAAGTAACTTTGCGTTTATATTAGTCATTCGATAATCCGAACGGATCACCTTTGGTTTCTTTACCAAATAAGCCGCTGCCAGAGGAGTCCTGATCATCAAAAAGCGCATTATTGACAGATGCAAGCTTCTTTTTCGGTTCTTTGTTCTTTTTCTTACTAAAGTCAACATCTTCATCCAAATTTTCAAATAAGTTTTTGGAAGACGACTTTTTAACAGTGAATGCCCCATCATTATCACCATCATCATCATCAAAAAGATTTTTGACTGATGAAGTCTTTGCCAATTTCGATGGCGAGAATTTGTCTATAGAAGCCGCTTCTTTTACTGGAAACCCACTGTTTTCTTTCACAGATTGTCTATTTTCTTTCGAAAAAGTATTAGAACTAGGTGATATATCTCTAGAAGGTACAGGGCTCTTAGATTCCTCCTTTTCTTCTTTTTGCGCAACTGAAGGAACGACTAAAGGTGGGCGTTGAACAGGAGGAGAAAACCTGGAAGTACCCGGCGAACTTTCATTTTCCGTTCTTAAATTCTCTTTTGCTAAAGTTTTCTTGACATCCCCATTTGTGTTCGGAAAACTATCCACGGTCGATTTCGAAGAGGACACCACTGAAGGAATTTCGTCTTTAAAAGACTCTTTTACTTCATTAACACCCCCCCTATTAGGCCCCTTTTGCAATTCTGCCTTCAAAGTTTCTTTAGCCTTTTGTCGTTTTTCAAAGTCATCATGAGGGAGAATTAAGTCATGGCCCTTTGTATTCGCGATCGGAGGAGGAGCATCAGGTAAGGCCTGGACAGGGCCCTGAGTAAGATAGCCTTGGGCCGTCGCGGGTCCAGTCAGATACGAGGTCGCCTGCTTATTTGCAATAAAAAGGTCATGGCGTTGATCTCTGTACGTCTTCCAAATAATCGACTCGCCCAAAATCTTGGTAACTTGTTCACCATAATTCGCATCCGCAGATGCCGCTTTTAATGCCTTGACAATATACGCACGGGTAGCGGCTGGGTTTTCAACTGCTTCACATCCACTTTCAAGGCACTTCAGCAGGAACGCTATCAGGCCTTGTTTTACGCTCATTAACACGATGGGACTCGAGCATTCAAAAATACGTTGAAGAGCTTCACCAGCAACATCCCAAGAGTCTGGAAAGTCGACCATAAACTTTTTCCAGGGTTCAACAACCTTTAGTCCAGCCATATGCTCTACACAAGCTCTACTGGTAGATACTTTGTTTAAAACAGATGCAGAAGCCCGACGCGACGTAAAATTTC
The DNA here is from genome assembly GCA_002811675.1 of Ichthyosporea sp. XGB-2017a. NCBI lineage: Eukaryota > Ichthyosporea > Dermocystida > Chromosphaera > Chromosphaera perkinsii. The sequence continues at coordinate 137,823 of PDIM01000022.1, read as the reverse complement.
CACTTTGAAGTTCTGAATAAAATCGACCAATGTGGCCAAGGGGTACCATTTGGTCCAGAAAATTAGGTTGTGCAGAAAATAAGTTACAAATAGCCATCGATATATCCTCAATGTCTGTGTGCGATGATGTCGAGCCTTTCGAGCAGATATCAAAGAAGACATCCAGAAGGCCAACAAGAAACTGCCTTGGGTTTCTCAAGCTCCACCCCGGCTGCTTGTTGTAAAGACGAACAAATACCCCCTCCACACAAAGCTCCCCCTGCAAATCCCCATAGAGAACCCGAAATTCAGCGGGTAGCTTAAACGCAACAGAAGAATCTTCTTGCTGCTTTGACAGCAGCTCCTTGCGCATGGTCGAAACAACATATTTAACCTTGCTTCTAGCCTCTTCATTCCAGATTAATTCGGGATTCTCGTGGGTTTCATTAAACATGGAAAGAGCCGATTCCGGACTTTCCTTCATGGCATCCATAAATATTCGTGGAAGAAATTTCAGCAGAAGCAAGTTAACTTTCATTCCATGAAGCTTGTTGGCAGACATTTTAGCAAAAAGGGCGGCGCTTTCCTTTCGTATTTCCAGAACATTAGAAGTGCAGAACAAGTCAAGAACGTAAATAATAACCCCATGTTGTAGAAGATCAGCGACAGCTTTAGAATTGGATGACACAGCCTGCAAGACGGACAAAATAAGCATATGACATGAAGGGGTGGATTCAATCAACAGCATAAGCTTAACAAGAACTTTGGAACTCGCCATGGCTTCTATACACTTCGCGTTGGTGGTAGCCACACTAATAACTTCCATGATAAGTTCGATAACATCAGCATCAAACTTTCTATCCATACATGAAAACAATAATGTGACCTCGGGAATGAGTCCCTCCTCGACACCTTGATGGTTCTTCATAAGGTTCAGAAGCGCCTGGAAAACCATTTTCAAATCATTGCTGATCGCACTTTCTTCAGTCTCGAGGTGGGCTTTAAGGTAACATACAATATCATTGCACAACTGTTGAGGCTTTTCTATAATAAAAGTAGGTTGCTCGTTGTATATGCGAACAAATACATCCCCAATAAGAAGTTCATCTCCCCTGCTCTCGTACCTGAAAGCCATACCCCGTGAAGGATCATGATCTCCATTCCTTACACTTAATGATTGCTCTTCCTTTAAGTAGTCAAGAAGTTCTGTTCTAGAAGCGTTATTCCAAATCATGTAAGGTGTCTCACAGTTGCCAGCCAGTAACTTCAAAGCTTCCGTCCTTCCCCCTTCGCTATCCATTTTGTCAACTATATATCTTAGAAGAAGGTTATTAAGAACATTGCGAATACCTTCATGCGCCACCATTCCGGGTTTTAACCCGCACAAACTCGCCAGAGCACTGCAACTCATTTTTGCTCTCGTATTGATAACTTCCTGAACGTTTGATTCTTTATCCTTTGAAACCTCCCCCTCATCTAGAGTGTAATCATATTGAAACACAAACAGAAGAAGATGATACAATACGCCCTTATGAAACAGCCCATCTTTCAGCTCATAGTCTTCTCCAAAAGCATCCACAGCTAATATTGCCTCTTCTACCAATCCCGGTGCATTTTCACAATACAATGACAGCGTCACGTTTTGAATAATCTGCGGAAATTGTTTAAGTGAAGATCGAACTAATTCAAATTTGGCACCGGCACCAAAGCAGGCAAGAATGTTTTCGGATATCTGCACCGGGGTATCAGCAGATGACGATGTCTTTCCAATCACATCCGAGCAGCGATCAAGAGCTTTTGCCATAACTTCAATTCCACCCTCGCGACATAACTCTTCCGCATTTAGAGGAGAAGTAGAAATTGTATAGCGGGCTACAGCACATGCTTCAGGAAGTAGTGGAGTTTCCTTTGAAAACAACATGTCATCTTCTGTTTCCATAGACATGGTCTTGATCAGCTGTGGATAGCCAGAGTACTTATACGGGCATAGAATGTCAGCGTACCTGCTATACAAAATTGCCTGTGATTTGAGAATGAGTTTCAAAATCTCGCCATCCGTTCCTTGAGATCCTTTCTTTGATGAAAGAAATTCATACGCTTCAGCTATATTTTCAAACATTTCCCTACCGTCCGGGTTTTTGTCCGGGTGGTACTTCGCCGCTAATTTGAAATATGCTTTTCTGATAACGCTGTCATCGTGGTCTACACCGGGCTCAAGACCTAACATTTCCTTCGCAAGATCTCCACTTAGCGACGACGGCTTCTTTTCAATTTCGTTCTTCCAAGCCTCCAAAATATCGAGAAGCAAATCGATGTGATTTTTAATCGGCCAGTCAGGAAACCTTTTCGTATTACACAAATGTCGCAAATAATAAATATTGCAATAAAGCTCGCCTTCCAGCTGGGGATATGAAATTAAAGGCAATGGGTGGTACTGATACGTTGCCTTCGCATTGCTCAGAAGGCGGGGGGTGAACTCACTTAAATGAACGGCAACTTTTCTAATCATCAGCATTCTCATGTCTCGATTCCAAATTGACTCGGGTGTGTCAAATTCTCCCAAGAATATTTCCGCAAAACGTTCGTGACCGTGGTTCATCAAAACACAAATCATAGCATCCGGTAAAATTTGGGACAGGGCACTGTTGCTTGAGGGTTTAGAACCATCGGTCTTAAACGCTTGCTTGTCGTGAGTATGTTCCAAGAATCGGGCAATAGGTAGAATATTGGATCCTGAATACATCATTGCGAAGTAAAACACACCAGTTAAATACAAATGAGGTAAAGCCGGGTTATCCCGCATTATTTCATCAAGCAGCTTTGCGCTTCTATCTACCAAAGGAGGATCAAAAGTCAAAAATACCTGACAAATGTGGGAGAGGCAAGTCCCTTCTGAAAGCATTTTTTTGATCCGAGGAAGCGGTCGTATAATAGACCCATTCGCATCTCTCGATGGAAAATGTAAGCTCATTTTCAGAAACATATCTAAAATAATTCTTGCAATTTGTCCATCATTCAGAAGGGCGTTACCTTCACCTAAAATAAGCCATTTAAGCTGGCAAATATATTTCAGCTTTTTCCACGAGTCCATCCCTTGGGCCCAACAAAGAGTATCAGCATTGATTTCTTTATCACTATAAAATTCTTGCAGTTGCTTTCTACTGAAGGGTCCTTGCCGATTTTCCTGATCGGCGTCACTAAAGTACCACTCACATTCCACTTCACGTAAATCAGTACCTTCTGCAGCTTCAATTACATTCGACTCCAACGGCACCACAGCACGTTCAACGTGGTAATGACAAAGTGTAAGATAGTCAATCAACACACGACATCCATTGGCATCTGCGAAAAGTTTCACATTTTTCTTTGATACCATTAATTTTTCCAAAAACAACAGTAACCTATCTCTTTCGACTCTGTCTCGAATCTTCAATAAAATGCTTAAAATGTACGCGATGTCATTAAATGGGCCTATAGCCTCATGGCATTGGCCATAAACAATTGTCATTGCCTGCAAGCACGCAGATTTCATTTCCGCATTTCCGGCAAGAAGATAACGGTGGTACAAGTCACTAAAAAAGTCCTTCGGGTTATGGATAGTCTGTGCACCTTCTTCCAAAAGAAGTCTTAAATAATGATCTCCAATTCTAATTTCATTCCCAAGACTATTGTAATTTACTTCATATTCGCCGTAATTCCAAGCCACGGGTTGAGTGTTCCCTCCCAATTCTTTATCATGGTTGAATGCCCTTAATTCAACCTCAATACTCTCCCTCAATTCTTCTCTCGTATGATGATTCCATATAAGATCTGACTGTGAGAAGTCTTTTTTGATATAGTAAAAGAATAGCTTCCAATTCCACGTACTTTTAACCAACTTTCGTCGCCTTCTAAACACGACAACTTTTTTCTCTTGGGCTACAGCACCAGGATCCTTCAGTCCAATCTTGACCCCCCAATGAACCCATAAAGGTATTTTTTTAACCTTGAAAATGGCAGGAGTTTTATCTAGGCCAGAGCTAGGGGCAGCTTCCTTTTCTGGAACTTCATCATCTTTGTACAAAAAGGAGACCAGTCCGGCAGGAAACATTCTTGGGATCAGAGACTGGATTTCTTCATTATCAGTTGCCCAGAGTCCAAGAAGATGTTTACTTAGCTCTCTATATTGATATTGCCTGTAATCGCTCCCCTCAATGTAGATCGCATTGTGAATGTGTTTAAGAATAGCAGCTTCTGCCAGTGCTGAATATTTCATTTTATCGGATATAGCTTTATCTCCTTCCTCAATCAAGCTTCGCATAATCATACCAGCACCCCGGACAACAGCAATGGACGGATGGGAAAACAATTTGAATATGCTTCTTCCTGCAACCTCCGAAAACACCTCCAAAATAGTATCGAATTGCTCCGCATTAGTAGTATCACTATAGGGATCACATAAAGCAAAAACAAAAAAGTCCAAAAGAGCGGTAACAACCAAACATCCAGTGCCTGTCATTACACGAGCATGAAGGAGCTCTACAAGTTTCTTCAAAAACTTCTTAGACGCCAAGACGGAAAGCTTGTTCGCCTGCTCTTGAGCAATGTCGTAATCATCATGCATAGGCTGCATCAGCGTACCTAGAAGATCAATGGCGGCAAACGAAAGGCCATTATTATTCATTCTTAAAGCTGACTCTATTCGTCTTCCCAATTTATCTTTGAAACCTGGAATTTCTGTAAATGCAGCAAACCCTGCTTTGGAAGCCATCAAACGTCGAAGAGCATTAAACTGCTCAGCAGCAACATAAACATCTTCTTTAACGACTTTTTCTCCATTTCCTAAGATCGCATTAACCGCCAATGATATTAACTTTTCCTTATTTTCCGCAAAAATTCCATCTTGAGTCTGGGAAAAGCGAAGACCACTATAGTCTACACATGCATTAAATCTGCTCACTACTTGTTCATAAGAAAGGTTTGATGCACCATCCCTAAATTGACCCAACGATTTCAGCAGCATGGACTCAACCTCCTCTTCTACAAATGTTTCTTGTGACCCAATTCGAAGAGAGTTGCTAGTTTCTCTCATTTTTACACAAGCGCTTTTGTTGCCACTTGCACGGACAGAATCAAGAAAACTAGAAAGTAAAGTATCTCTATCAGTAGAAAGATATCTACTTATTTGCCCATTTTTAAACTCCACAGCAAACTTTTGCGCATCATCTTCATAACGCACAATGGCGAAAACCCCCTCAAGAGGCTTGCTTGAAACAATGGCATACGAGCTGCTATCCCTTTCAACAATGGAATTTTCAGTTATTGCAAAAATCCTTGCAGTAGGATTGGTGCGCTTAGTTGATATTTTCTGGACAAAAAATTCGGTATAAGAAGTAATCGATTCGTCACTGCTATACTTTCCAAACCTATGTGTATCCCATTCAGATGATTTGACATCTTCCTTCTGCAAAGGAATATAGTGCCCGATATATGCCCCTGAATTTGCTGCGATTTTCTTCAAAATGTCTAATCGATCTTCAGATACAAAGAAATGCATTCTTCGATTAAGTCCGTGGAAAATAATAAATCCCCCATTAACATCAGACACTCGCGCAAGAGCAGAAATATCTTTAAATAAGTAGCTTTTTAGAACCTTTCCCTGGGCATCTACTTGATCGATTGAACAAGTAGTAACTGCTAACTTGACTGGTAGTCTCTTTTCCGTCCACGAATTTTTTTGCACATTGAAGATTTCAGTTTTTGTCTGGCTAAAAGATTTCCCATAACGCTGGATATCTGTCAGTAAACTTGCCCTTTGACCAGTTACGAAAGTCATAGTAGTGTTTTTTCGCCCTTGGCGAACACTTATTTTGAATTCTTCCGAGCTCTTTGAGCTGGGAAAAGCTTCAAAAAACTCACTTCCAAATCTCCATTCATTAGTATTTTCCCAGTTGGAAGGAGAAAATGTTGCGACAGATTCTGGTCCAATCGCAAACACCCTTGTATATTTCCCACGCCATGAGTGCTTTACAGCGCAGTACAAGTGATCAAAATCGAATTCTGAGGACGCGGCCATATTGACTACTGATAAAGTAAACTACACACAACTGGCCACTTTATGCCCCTTCCCAATCAAGCTTGAAACACAAAAATCTAGCAGCAATCTCCTCCGCTTCCTCCCACCCTCTAGATGCAAGCTTTCCTTTTCTATCGAATATGCTATTGCAAAGCGAAGCAAAAGAAAGAACGGGAAGTAGAAAAAGAGAGAGAGCACTAGAGGGATTTTGTATTCGTCTGGTTGACTAAATAACAAACAGCAGGGCGAAGAAAAAGTAATTAAAGCACAACAAATAAATAAATAAATAAATAAATAAATCCAAACAAAACCTCAAGTAAACACATTGTCTGGTTCGCAACTAAAGCAAACACTCTTATAGTCAACAGAGACTAGAGAGTGGTTTAGCTGAACCACACTGGCCACAGAGACAGAAAGAAAACTGCTGCAGCTGGCCGCGGAGGCCGATCAGGAACAACCAAAACAACAAGGCCACACATGAACTGTGCAGCTGATCGGGGGGAAGGGGAGGCAGAGAGAGA
>PDIM01000022.1:120394-131131 GCA_002811675.1 Ichthyosporea sp. XGB-2017a | reverse complement strand
GTTTGGACCAAGGAGCGTTGTTTGGACTGTACTTGGGCGTGGGCTAGGCAAGGGTTACGCAAAATGTCATATATAATAGAAGTGATGGCTCATTTAATTTTAAAGATTTTCGAATCACGACATCTGTTAGAGTTGCTCTACATCCGCATGCAATGAACTTGCCTTCCCGGTCCTTCCGCAAAGACGGACATTGGATGTCCCTTCCACTTCAGGAATCCAATACACAACATTAGGCCTCCATGCATCTTTTTTTATTGCATGCGGATGTAGAGCAACTCTAACAGATGTCGTGATTCGAAAACTGTATGACGTGTCTCAGGAAAAGGTACTAGTTGCAGGTAAATACAGATGTCAAATAGTTGGAACATACCGTGTAGACGCGATGGCGGAAAAAGTGAAATACACAGCGCACAAGCGTGTTTTCTCAACTCTCAGCGAGGATTATTTAAAATGTGCTGGTGAATTGGTGAGAGAGCATTTTTGTTTTGTTGTCACTGCTAAGAGTGCGTACACTAGGGAATTCATGGATCGAGTAAACACCGCTCAAATGACCGGTCAGCAAATGCGATCTGCACTCCTAGAAATGGGATACTTGAGAGGTCGCGACTATGAAATAAGATATGAAAAAGTATGCCAAATACGCGGAAAAGGCTCAGAAGTATGGGGTTTTGCATATAGGTGATAAAGATTTTCCGCCTAGGAAGGCTTTCTTAACTGTAAACAGTGTTCCGTCGCAGAAGTCTGTTACGAAGGGGTGGCTTACATTCACTGCCGATGACGCAGCTCTTTCACATCATCGAACCTGTGCACTTTTTGCGCAGCACTGGCATTGATTTCCTGGCGGTTTGGCATTTTAGAAGTACTAGATCTAAAACTGGCGGGATCTTTTAATATAAGCCTCCTACCTCTACTCTGAATGGCAGCCCGAGAGAACACCTTATCAACGCTATATCCTCTTCAAAATGTGTCAAGGTACTCTTTGACAGCCGCTGAGCTTTGAAAATGCATTGCTATTAATTTCCAGTTATAATTGTTGCAGCTTTTAGGAACTACTGCGATAGCCAAACTGAGCGCTTCACATAGATCAGGGGTCCACTGCACGGACGACATGGAAAAGCTTTGGGACTGTTTAATGTCGCATACGGTATCATTCGCCGGTCTCGAACAGGTATCAATAGGATCACTGCATGAAGGAATATTAGCGGTTATAGGCTTACTTATGCAATTTTCCTTCGAGCGTTTACGTGGGGGGGCATGCTCGATTTTACGAGAAAGTTTATGCTCAGAGGAAGAAGACAGTTTTCTTTTTCTCGAATGTCTATAAAACGTTTCATGAACCTTTTTCATATCCTTGTGCATCCCTTGCATAGAATTACACTTTTATTAGATCATCATAAAAGATAATAAAAGTTTCATGCGACTAAACTTTACATATAGATCATTAGAAGAATGGTCATACGACTATGTTGCAAAAAAAGTTCAGGGGCGCGTCGGGGCTAGACTTTTGAATTTGGAAAAAATAAAAAAAACTTATGTGCCGCGGTGGTACAGGGTTAACAAACCCCGTCACATCGTAATTCGACGTAGCAGTCAGCAGATCGTGTCTGACGCCGTCTCTCTCTTCTCTCTCTCTCCTCGATCACTGTGCACACTGCTCTAGTGTAGCTATTTAGTGGGCTGTACGAGGGGGCTGTACTCTGCAACTCTTCACCGTTAAGATAACAAGGCACCTTATATTAATTCGGTTGGATGGATTAATTTTAAATTTGAATTCGAATCTGTGTGTTTGACTGTTTTGTGCAGATATGGGTAGTCCTAAGAAGAGTCCAAGAAGAGCTTCGGAGGGATCTGAAAGCCCCAGAAAGAAATCGAAAACTATGAAGATCGTGATGGTGACCGGTGGGAATGGCTTGGTAGGTAGAGCTATTCAGGAGGTCGTCCAGGAGCAGAAAAGGGATGATGAAAAGTGGATCTTTCTTTCTTCCAAGGACGGTGATTTGAGAGATAAAGATGCAACTGATAAGCTTTACAAGAAGCATAAGCCCACCCACGTCATTCATTTGGCTGCCCTTGTTGGCGGTTTGTTCAAGAATATGAAGTACAAGCTCGACTTTTATCGAGACAATATGCTCATCAATGACAATGTTATTCACTGCGCTCATGAAAATGGGGTCGAAAAGGTTGTTTCGTGCTTGTCGACATGTGTTTTCCCCGACAAGACGACGTATCCTATTGACGAAACCATGGTCCACAATGGCCCACCTCATGATTCTAACTTCGGCTATGCTTATGCCAAACGCATGATCGACGTTCAGAACCAGGCATACCATGCCCAATTTGGCCATAAATATACTAGCGTTATCCCCACCAACATTTATGGACCTTATGATAACTTTGATTTGGAAGATAGTCATGTTATTCCGGGATTGATCCATAAATGCTTTTTGGCTAAAGAAAAGGGTGAGAACTTTACTGCGTTTGGCAGTGGTAAGCCATTGAGGCAATTCATATACTCCAAAGATCTTGCTGAGCTCTTTATTTGGGTTCTGAGAGAATATAATGAGATTGATCCTATTATTCTTTCGGTTGGAGAAGAAGATGAAGTCTCAATTAAAGGTAAGAAGGGTGTTGTTTTTTACTAGCTTTTGTACACGGAGTGCCTTGTGCTCATGCTTTTTTTTGTTGTGTCATGTTATTATAGATGTTGTACATGCTATTGCGAAAGCGATGGACTTCAAAGGAAAGGTTATTTTTGATACCAGTAAAGCTGATGGCCAGTTCAAAAAGACTGCAAGCAACAAGAAACTGAGAAAGTACCTTCCCAAGTATAAATTTACTTCCATTGATGAAGGCATTAAGAAGAGTGTGGATTGGTTCTTGGCCAACAAAAACAAGGCTCGTCGCAAGACTGTTATCAAAAACACATAAGAGGACTACATTTTTGTCGGACGTGTATTTTAGAAGAAAGAGAAAGGAGAGGTAAAACGATGTATTTACATTTTACATTGAAATAAAAAATTGTGCATCAAAAAGAAGTGATGATATTTAGCTTTCGCGAAGGCGGAATAAGTGCGGTCTGCTGTTGGAAACAATTTCAATAGGCTTCGACGGGTCTCCCCCGTTTACAGAAGCAATGCCATGGAGGGCACGATTGAGAGAATTTTCCGGTGTTTGACTGTATCTAAAGTCACAAAAACAAGTACCAAACATGGGATAAAGAAATAAGCAACACAAAAAAGGACTCATAGGCAAACGACGAAACAAAATGGCGCTATTACTTACGAAAATCTGACATTTTGGTCTTCTAACTCTTCAAATATTTGAACACATGTCATTGGGGTTTTGGAGGCTTCGAGTATTTCGAAAATGACTCCAAGAACGCCGTCTGATGCGAAGTTGACTCTTTTTTTCTTTAAACACTTCTCAATCGAGTTTTGGGAGTACGCCTTTCTTTTGCTTCTAGACAATTCCACAAACCTAGTTTCTTTTGGGGGTAAGAACGACCATATGTTAACAATGCAGTCATCAGCGCCGCTGACAATGCAAGACCCCAGAGCTTTCAAACAATTGACATCGCCAGCATGCCCAGACAATGTATGAAGCCACTCGAGCGAAGATTTGGACCAAATTTTAATACTACTGTCGTAAGATCCGATTATGATGAATTCACCCACAATTCCCAGGCATCTAAATCCTTCAAAGTCTGTCTGCAATACTGAGGCCTCTTTAAATTCCCCAGATTCATTCTTGGAACCCAGAACCATACATCCTCTTTCCAGCGTTGCGCAATACCCATCTGACGTTAACTTTAAAGCGGTAACAAGGCCCTTGGTCTCTTCTGCATACCCTTTAACAGTATTACCATTCCCTCTTTTGATTGAATTTATATCCCACTCATATATTGCACTTCCGATTCCTGCCAGCAACTTATACCCTTCGTTGTCTACTGTGCAACAAGGGGCTTCTAAACCCCCTTCAAGATCACGCAAGTGTGTTCTTCGTTTAGCATCCCAAACTCCAATCCTACCTGAATGACATCCCGTAAATATAAGATTTAAGCCCAAGTCAACTTTCATGGACAAAATTGGATCGGTATGGGGCAGTTTATGCAAAGGCAGAAATGTTTTTCGGCACCAAATTATTAAATTTGTATCCCAAGATGCTGAAAATAGATTTATGTCTTGAACAGACAGTGCAGATACACCATGAGTATGATTTTTAAGGGTCCTCAGCCTCCGATGCGTATTTAAACACCAAACAATAATCTCCCCATCTCTGGCCCCAGAAAAAATGAGTTCTAGCTCTTCGTCCAATTCAATGCAAAGAACAACATCTCGATGCCCTACGAGACTGTGAGTAGTGCAATTCCCACTTTTGAAATTATTTTCGATTTCCAATTGCCTTTCAAATTTTTGCCTCCAGTTATACGAATCAATTCGCTTTGGAAGTGGATCAAAGCCATGCCTTTTAAAAAGATTTTTCCACAAAGATTCCTCTCCTGTGAGATAATACAGGCGTCGACAGCTGCAACCCAGCCTCTTCAGGTCATCATAATCAAGAAGCGCGAGAATCATCCAAATCAGTTCATCGGGAAGGGCATTTAAATAGGAGAGTGCTTCCATTGTTCTCTCTCCCTCTCTTCAACCCACCTTCATCCACACATTCACCTTCTAAAATCTCGTGTTCTCCTTTTTCTCTCTCTCTCTCTCTCTCTCTCTCTCTCTCTCTCTCTCTCTCTCACGCCTGAACACCTCGCTCTCTATTTTGTACCAAGCACAAAAAAGAAAAAAAAAGCAGGAGGGAAGCTATTATAAGTCCCTGCCTCCCTCATCGACCGGCCTGCTAATTTGGAATTTCTTTTATATTTTTTATTTCGAAGAGTTTCATTATTATATTCAAAAAATGTATATAAATAGAAGCTAATCTATTTTTTTTTTTTTTTTTTTTTTTTTCATTTTTTTTTTTTTTTTTTTTTGCATTGCATTGCTTCTTGATTCTTCTTTCAAGCGCCTTGTAGAACTCTCTTTGTGTTCTTGTAATGCCTGCTGACCATCATCGAGGGGAAAGGAGGGAAAAGGTGGCTTGAATCTTGATTTGACAATATGGCAAACTTGATACGGAATGGGCAATCTTCCTGTGACGAGACTCACGAAAGTGAAAGCTTGAAGTTTGAATATGAGCCACATGAGTATGCAGCTGTTAAAACGTCTTTTTGTGAAAGTGATTTTTCTAGTGACGTTGAGAAGGTAACTCAGCCACTATTATTAGACCAAATGCGATTCAATGGAAGAGACTCCCCTTCCGACGAGAACGATTTTCTTCTCGAAGATTCTTCTCCTGCAGGAAAGCTGGCCTTTTCGACTTCGAGACTTTTATCGAGAGAGTCTCAACACAAAGAGTGCTCAGGGCGAAAGGAATCGGGACGGAAAAATCTATTTCTTGAGCTTCAAAAAAGAAAAATGGACCGTGAGAAAACAAAGGCCAAACTGATTTTTGATATAAAGCGGATTTATCGAAAAGGATACATGCTTTCAGAAGAACTAAAAAAGCAAATAACCGGTGATACCTCAATTTCTGCTGAACAGGATGAGGATTTAGAAGGCTATCGCGGAGGAAGGTAAGTTACCCCAGAAAAGTGGGAAGGTAAAGTTTGGAAGATTAGAATACCAAAGTGGTGACACGAGTTAACTTTCTGTTACTGTTTTGTAATATATAGCATCCGCCTTCAGTCCTTGTCAAAAACAGAAAAAAGTCTGCTTAAAAAATTCAAAGAATTGAAAATGAAGGAATATGGAGATAAAGATGCTCATTCTTCTTCGGGGAAAAAGATGAGCAACAGAGAATGGAGATGTATGTTTCAAAAAGCGAATTCTCAGTACATTCCGTTTATTTCGAATATGTCTAAAACAGGTCATCCCACACTTAAAGCGAAGTTCATGAGAGCCCATTTGTATTTCAAAAATAACACTTGCCAATTTGAACAAAGGGACAGAGCACATTTGTAAGTATTTGTCGTATAAACGGAGAAGATGTAAAAGGAATATTCTTGTGTAGCTAAAACATGCGTGCTTTGACGTTTTCAATTCCAGATTTGAATTGGCCGCAGGCGCTCTCGTTGACGAGCCACCAATAGATACAGATAGGCCAAAAGATGAGCCCAGGTAGGTAAAGATTTCATTAGAACACTGAACAATACTTATTCCGTAGACATATTAACTTGACTTTGAACTTCCTTTTTTGAAGGGGGTGTGGATGCCCGAAAGAGGCCATGAGGAAATTTATTTATGCATTAGAAAGTTTACATGCAGAATGGGAAAATGAGTTTATACACGAAGAAGAGTTAGGTGTCACTTATATATCTAACCCAAAGGTAAAAATAAGAGAAGGAAAGCCTAAGAAGCAGTCGTTTTTCTTTTCAGAAGAAGATCCGATGAAGCTTCAAAAATCAAAAATGTACGGGAGAGGGGAAATGAGGAGTCAAGAATCTATTGCTTTTACGGAAGATGGGTATGAGTGTTCGGGAAGTGAACAAGATAGCTCCGAATGTGACGAGATTGGAAGCTCTGATCAAATGCCCAAATGTGAAAACGACGCGATACACGCAGTATCCAAATAAAGGCCAATCGAAAACTAAATAGAACAAAAATAAACAACTAATGAGAGCAAAAACCGATTTTGAACACACTGTCAAATTTCACCAATCCACAAGTAAGCAGCATCTAAAACAAAAGCAAAACAAAAGCAACACAAAAAAATGACACATGTTACACGAGGTGTTACATAATTGTAACATAACGCAATAATGTATGGAAAAGCCAACAAAAAGTGCACGTCTATGTAGCGGCCGAAGCCTGATGGGCAAGGCCGGTGGCGCGCTCCCAAATTCTCAAAAACAACCAGGCGGGCATGCAGCTGCTTCTACAAAACAAAAATAAAATGATAAAATCTGGCACAATTGCAATTTCTATAGAAAATTTGTTTTGACAGTTACTATGTAGTACTCGCGGCTCTTTGCCCAAATTTAGAAGAATATTTTGTGGGTGTTAATTGTCAATTTTTTTTTTAATTTTGGTTTTTTTGTCACCTGCTCAGTGCTCTGTGCAGGTGGTTCACATGTGTTACATATTTTTGCTTTGTTTGTTTGTCCTTTTCTGCTTTTCCTTTAGTTTCCTTCCTGCTCAATATAAGGTGGTGAAAGAGAGTAAAAGATCTTACTAGGGAATAGAGCATTCTTGGTCGGACCGAAAGAGAGCAATTGAAACTATTTTAATTTGCTTTCTAGTTCAACGGGATTATGCTTTCTGAACAAAGAAGCGCGAAATATCACTTAAATAATTCTTGTTTACAATCTCTAAAATGGTTTCTAATTCGGGAAAGACATATTTGAAGCCATTGGAGGACTTAAATCTCCCCAAATACTGCGGTAAATTAAAGCCTATTGAAGACCATCGGCTCCGTAAACCATGGGTAAATGTTTTCGATAAAGATTTTGAAAGGTTTAAATCCCGTTTCTCACACTTGTTTTCTTTTTATTGTGAAAGGACTTATCCAAATCTCCGCCTCCAATTCGGTCGAGGAACAGTGGTAAGCAGACGGCACTCACAGTTTTTCCTCAATTACTAAATGCCGAACTTCAGCCTCTGGATTACTGTTCTATAACTAAGAGTGTATTTCATAATCACGGAGTGATTAAGGTGAGCATTCCGAGGTCTTCTACTACACAAACTTTATGATGATAATTGTGAATGACTTTTTGACTCGTTTTTCGTATTCCGTTCCCCTTTGTACAGCCCATTCAGGTGAATAACAGAAAACCAATTCCAGAAGAAGATTTAAAGTATGAGAGAAGATGGGTAAGGAAGTCCGTTCAAATTTCATACTCTAGCTTGTAAATACGATGTGTTATTAATAAGTTTTGTTTTTAATTAAACAGAGGGTCCCTACTTCTGCTTATAAATCCTTCTTTGACCCACCAGGAAAAGATTATGAATACCCTGTAGTTAAATCTTCTTTGCGAAAGAAGCCGCTTGTTAAGCATATTGATGCCGAGCTCCAGAGACATCCGAATTTAAATATCATTACAGGTAAAGGATTCCTAAGTGAAAATTTCCTTTTGCAAGGCCATTCAACTAATACTTTCTGTATGTTTACCGTTTCTATAATTCCATAACAGCTAAAGAAGATTCATCCACAATATACTGCAGCACCGGGGGAACAGCCCACAGAAAGTCTGGCAACATCCTTTGTACGCGAAACGAACCTCTTACCCTTGGTTAAGGAAGTAAAAGAGCCAAAACTTTATGAGTAGCTCTTTCAGTTTTCGCGTGTCTCTATCTTTAAAAGCTATCCTCTTCAAAGTCTATCTTTCAAATGTACATATTTTCAATGCCCCACGAATTTTCCATTTGCCCAAACCCCCTTTCTTTTCGTATACTTTTCTGACACAGTTAAAAGCAAAGCAAATAACTACACACACAGACGCACACACTAAGATTACAGGCTTGTTTCACCACTCAAATTAGACGTTTATTTAGGAAAGAAGTATTTTCTTCTTTTAAGTTCCTTTTGGATCATTTTCTATTAGTCGTAAACAATATCAAAAGTTAATTATCTCCGTCCATTTAGACCTACAAAGCCATGAACATTCGCATTCAAAACTTACCATTTCTTCTCCTACATTGGACATAATATCGGAGTTTTCTTGGATTCTTCTCACCAAATAAGGGATGACTTCGTCGATAGGCCCATACGGGACATACTTAAAAACTTGATAACCTCTCTAAAAAGTAGAAGAAAAAAGGGAATAAAATGAAATCATTTTACATATTGCTATAAGTTAACTCGCTTCAAAGAAATAAGATATGGAAGTAGAGATGTCAAACAAAGACTGCATTACTTACCTGACCAAGAGTGAAAGATATATGATCACTCATTCCTAGGAGCTGTCCGAAAAACACTCCTCCGTTTTTCTCAGGAATATCATACTCTTTCATACGAGATGTAACCATTTCTATTGAGTTCTGATTTTGAGATGCAATGATCAAATTTGCTCTATGCATTTTGGACAACACATAATCTGCACACCAGTTGTAGTTCGCATGTGTCCCCTCAATATTCGGGAAAATAGGACTTGGTCTTCCTTCTTCTTTGGCGAGCTTTCTTTCAAGAACCATATACGCCCCCCGAACAAGCTTTCCAGCAAAGTAAAATCCTTGCCGTTTTGCGCGCTCCATATCATTGATTAGATGCTGTTTTGACCAGGTGAGATAGCACTGATAGGTGTTGAATATAACAGGAAATTCACGATTGTGTTCCCTTTGCAAATCATACACAAAATGATCAATGGCAGGTTGCATATAAGTATGCTCAGCATCAATCATTAGACGAACCTTTTTAGCTGACGCAGCTTCCGCAATCTTCTTGACACGTGTTACCATATTGTCAAACAATATTGTGTCTGTTTCATCAAGGAGGAGAAAATGCTGACTTCTCGAAAGTTTAGACTTATTGTACCCCGAGCGCGCAAACATTTTTCTTGTGAGCATGTCTTCTAACTTCATACTTTCTGTCCATTCAACGTAATCAATCTCACCACTACCGTCGGAATCAAACAGCGCGAATAGATTTCTACTCTCTTCTTTGTTTAGATCAATCCCAAGTCTCTCCATACCCAGCTTCCACTGCTCATAGTTCACAGTTTTCGATTTATCATCGCACATATCAATAAAAACTTGTCGGATATTTAACAAAATCTTCGAAATTTTCGTCAGTAGCTCTGGCTTTCCCAAAGCTGTAACTTTAATGGCAGCAAAGGAGTTAGGGACACGGGATACGGTATCAATGGACTTGAGAAAGATTTCCATATTCGCATCACATTCCTTTTCTCCAGCATAATCGTAAATATGTGCCCCCACCACGCCTTCCTTATCCTGCTTGCCGTCGTCAGCGACTTCCACATCACTTTCAGCCGCATAATCCAAGATCCCTCCAATTCCCGCTTCTCCAAGTTTTGCCACCACCGCCTTCACATCGTTTTCGTTTTCACCGGCGCAAAAGTGAGCAAAAAACGAATGCCTCACAAAGAACATTGTTATATTTTTACCTAGAATCTTCTCACTCCAAGACAGCAAAGCCTCACAATGTTTGATAAAAGGTTTAATTTGGCACGCCCTAAACAGAATCAAAGCCCTCCAAAGTTCGTATGTTGTCTTATGACTAAAGGCAACCTTTCCATCTCTAAAGTTCAAAGGTTCTGGGTGACTCTTTTCATCATCCCCATACTCAGAATGTTCTACACTAATCTCTGGTTCCTTTACTGTATTCGGGGCGGCTTCACTTATAAATTCCTTTGAGCTCGAAGCGTAATTTCTATGGCCATTCACCAAAACACTTATTTGTTGCCTCTTCAAGGCGGGGTGTTCCATCCGGCAAAGCCCAATGCGGCTCCATGATCCCCGTACCGCTAGCTCACCAATTGGACGACGGACCCCCATAGGCAGAGAGTGTCTTTGCTGCAAGGGTGCCCCACTGGAAGTAAAAAACCTCTGAGGTACATTGTTATATGTTTGCGTAGGAGGTGTGCAGGGAACAGAAAAGGTCTTTCTCAAAGCACTTTGCGTGCAATTGCACATCGCGGCTGCTCTTGACATCCTCGTAACAAAAAATCAAAACATACAGACAGAACAAAAAAAAAAATACAAATTCTACAAAATCAAAACCTCAATTTTACAAATTAAA
>PDIM01000022.1:92589-119416 GCA_002811675.1 Ichthyosporea sp. XGB-2017a | reverse complement strand
GTAAAGAAAAATATTGACTTTTGTGCAAAAAAAAAAATAAAAAAACAAAAAGGCGAGGTGTTATATCCCGCCCACATAATAATATAAACAAAATCTATTTATGTAACCCTAATACTCTGGATCACCCACGTGTACCCAATTGGAATTCATGGATAATTGGAAAAAATTGTTTGCGTTTTTGTTCTTTTTTGGTGGTGACTGGTGTTATGTTCATGTTTGGTTTGGGACTTTGGTGTTTCAAATTTTTTCTTTGCTTTTTTTTTTATTTTTATTTTTTGATTCTTTTCAAAAGAAGGGATAAGTGGTGAAATAATAGAGAGATTCTCGGACCATAGGGAGAATGTATAAGAAGAAACACAATATTGATGAGAATGGTGTTTATGATGGCGAAAGTGATCATGAGAAGGAGAATAGTGATTTGGAAGTAGCTCGAATATTGAGGTCTCAGTGTGCTTGGGAGGTGCTGCAGTTAGATGAATCTCACGTTGAAGAGGCGGAGGGGCTTCAAGGGAATGCACGAAGATATGATTTAGGGAAAGTAACTAAAACATTTCGAAATATCGCGAAGTTAGTGCATCCCGACAAGTGCTTAAATACAGAGGCTGGGAAGGCATTTATTAAACTAAAAGATGCATTAAAAGACATAGAGAACAACCCAAGAATAAGCGCACACAAGGACCCTTCCCTACTGCGCCAGATGTACTCCGGTATGGGGACTTCAGGGCGTGACATGGACGAGGAGGAATTAATCAATGAAGAAGTAAAGAAATGGGAAAAACACTGGGAGGTCAATAAGGCATTCTTTTCTGAGAGTAAGACAGATTCGAGTAATGATGGGGGTCGAGCTTCACAGAAGAAGGTGGCTGTCGACAAATTTGCTCGTCCCATGCCCACTTCTTTACTCAATAAGATAAATAGGGCAAAAAGGGGTAGCGGGCATTCATCCTCTCGCTCAAGCTCATTCGAAAAGGGGAGCTCAAAAACTTCTTCTGAAGGACGAAAGTTTTCTTCAGGTAAACGATGGTATTTTCACAGTCGCTTTGATACTGTCAATATGCCAAAACCCAAAAAGAAAAAGAAACCAAAAGATAAGCAGGCAGAAGTATAAACTTAGCGGGACGAATCCCAATATTTCTGCGTATATAAAAGAAATGTTCTTTGTGAGCAAAGTTTAAACTGAAGATTTCCTTGAAGTGGAACTATTTAAAGAGCAATCAGACAACTGGCCCAACGAAAACCGCTTTCCCGCCGTTGATACCTTCTTGGATCCTACAAAGTTGTCTTCTCCGTCCAAGAGGAGCGAATCGCCAAGCTCTTCGGATATATCAGAAAAGCAACTCAAGACATCTTTGCTTTCACGCTGAGAATACGCCCCATCAACAGCGGGCAACTGGCCCGTGCTTGTATTAACTGCACTGCTAATCACACTGCTGGTCTCAATGCTTCCCGTTCTACTCGCACTTCGACTTCCTTCGGCATAGGGACCTGCCTTAACAGCCAGTTGAAGCTGCAATTCGTTATTCCATTCAGTTACTTGCGCTGCAGTATCAGACACAGATGCCAGCTCTTCTGTCAAATCCATAGCTACGAATGATCGAATGTTGAATTAAATAGCATAAGTAAACAACAAATACTTCTGTACAAAGAAAAGAAAAAAAAAAAACAGAAACTTCTCCTAAATAACTCTTCCTACCTTTGCTTTGTAGCCGAATGGTCTCATTTTTCATCTCCTCTAACTCTGTATTTTTTACATCAATGTTATGCTGATGTAATTCGTCTCGCTCCTTCAAATCTGCTTCGTGCTTTTCAATCAGGGCCTGCTGTTTCAAAGCAAAAGCTCGTTCCATCTCTGCAGACTTTGTTGCAGTAATCTTCAACGACTCTTCAAGCTGTTTGTTGAGAAAAATGTGCTCTTGTAGTGCTTCGGTTTTGGAGGAAACATCCGCGCTTAATTTACTGTTCATCTCTTCAAATGCTGAAACAGTTTCTGCATTCGTCTTACACTCAGCTTTAAGCAATTCCATGGTTGCTTTTACTGCTTCCACTTCATGCTGTAGTTTGCTATATTTCTCCTTCATTATCAAATATTCCTTTTTACATGATTTCAATTCCTCGGCCTGCAAGGCATTTAATTCACTCAACTGTCGATTTGTCTGTATTGAAGCCTCATGAACAAGTTTCTGTTATAAATAATGCATTTCCAGGTACAGTTACAAAAACAAGAAAAATAAACAGTTAGGCTTTTTATCCTAAAACAGAAATCAAACATATAAAGTAACAGTACCTTCTCTTCAAGCTGCAACGACATTGATCTGACTTTGGCAACGTAAAAATCCATGGCAGCCTTGTCTTCGGTATTTACATTTGTCCCTGCCCCCACACCCTCACTGCCCCCCACCCTCCCCCCTTTCTTTTCTTCTCCTTCTTCCTCCTCTTGTGCCTCATCTCTCTCCTCAGATTTCTTCTTCTTTTTGTTGGGAGCTTTACCCTGTTGCTGGGCGTTCATAGTTACCAATCCTCGCGTCTACTCTTCTCCCACAACGAATAAGGTCTACGTTTTACATGTGTGTGTTCTCTCGTATGTGCACTCCCCTCTTTCCGTCCCCCGTAGCCCACAAAAAGGGCGAACCTCTACCTTATATTGGTCTCGGTATAGCTTAGCTGAATTCACCTTGATACTTTTCCTCAGGGATTAAAATAACTAAAAAGTTAACTACAAAATAAATCAACCACCTCTGAATTTTTTTTAAAAAACAGGAAAAAAAAAAGAAACAAATTAAACAACTGACAAAAAGTCAGAAAATGGGGGGGTTCTAAAAAAGGAAGTTTTTAGTTTTTATGTAGTTTTTGATTTTTTTTTTTTTTTTTTTTGGTTTTGGCTTTTTTGGTTTTTTGTTTTTTGTCATTTTCGAGTCATTTTGTTTTGTTTGTTTTTTTTTGTTTCAAAAATTTTTATTGTGTTTTGTTTTGTTTTTTATTTATTTTTATTTTATTATTATGTAGTATTTTATTTTATGTGATTTTATTTTATGTTATTTTTGGTGTTACAGTTTATTTAACTTATTGTTTTTTGGCAGAAGGAGATTTCATTTCCGCCAAGGGAGAGATAGCTTAAGGGTGTTTTGCCATTTGTTATTGGTGTGGAGGAAAGGAGAAAAATAGGTGCAGATAAACTGGAGATAACACGACCAGAAATTTCCATTCATTGACAGTCAGCTGGCTGTGTCTTCTTATGGATGATATGAGCAACAGTGCAGGTGCAGGGAATGGGATTATGCAAGGGCTCACAGAACAGCAGTCAGCCCCCAACCTAATGGAGCGCAATGTAGTAATCCCATTTGAGGAGTTGGGCCTGGCCACCCAGGAAATTGTGTCACATTACCCTGTGGAGGTGAGGGTGAATCGTATGAAGGGTCGGGGAATGTATGCCAAACAGGCTATTCGAACAGGAGATGTTGTGTTTGTTGATGCACCCATTTATCGCTTTTATGATCCTCCCACTGCAAGCACCCTTTGTGATTTTTGCGGACATCACTCATTGAACTCCAAGTCGTGTGCCGAGTGCAAATGCTGTTTCTACTGTTCGCAGCAGTGCATGGAAGCTGCATGGAAGCTGTATCATGAGTATGAGTGTGGAGCAGTGGCATTGGTATGGAAGGAGTATTCATCTGGGGGCAAGGAGCAGAAGGGAAAGATGCTTCTTAACATCATCCGCTTGATTAGCTTGGTAGAAAATGCGGAGTTGCGTAGACAAAAACTTGAAGAAATGGGAGAGCGACAGGTAGCGGTTTTCGGTTATAAAGAATTAGACTCCCTGTTCTGTGTCTCTTTGCAAGACTTGGCAAAGAGTAAGTATTCACCCGACTGGATGGAAGGCGTTCCAATCTTCAGGCAAGAACTGTTTTCGGTCTTAAAAGACAATAACGCAAAACTTGCCGATGAAGAGGCACATATGCTTCAAAACGAATATATAGAGAGGGCTATTTTGGTTAAAGAGCTGCTAGAAAGGGGCCAAAGGGATGCAATTGAAAGGTGCTCGGGTGTTTCCAGTGATATTGTTCCAGCATCACACCTTTGCGTCGACGATATATGCAACTTTATGAGAATATTTCCTGCAAATGCGCTTGCTATGGGTGAAGAACGCTTTTACGGCTCAATGGGACGTCCCTGCCACGGAAAGGCTCTATTTGGAGGATTTTCACTGCTTAATCATTCTTGTGAACCAAATTGTTTTCGCCCTCAATGGGGAAATGTATCGCG
This sequence comes from Ichthyosporea sp. XGB-2017a, assembly GCA_002811675.1. Classification (NCBI taxonomy): domain Eukaryota; class Ichthyosporea; order Dermocystida; genus Chromosphaera; species Chromosphaera perkinsii. Next base: position 115,156 of record PDIM01000022.1, on the reverse strand, counting down.
CGGGGTGTCGGTGTCTGCAGATGGGTATAGTGTATCAGCACTGCAAGGAAAAGTCCCTTTGATTGCTAAGAGAAATATCATGCCTGGTGAAGAAATAACTATATCTTATCTTTCCCCGTCTGTTGATTTGCTAGAAGATCGGCAGAAAGAATTGAGGGAAGTTTATGGCTTTAGGTGTTCGTGTGTGAAATGTGTCCACGGAATACGTGAACTTGCGCTCAAGATGTGTGGGGTATGGGCGCATTGTGATGCGGAAAGTGTGGAGAGGCTCAAGTGTTTGGATCTTGTGCAATCTCAAGAAATTTTTAAGGCTATTGAAAATGCACTAAGTGTGAAAGCGGATGACCGATCGTTAGTTGCACTATTAAAGCATTCGCATGTACAGGGCATCAGAACCGAAGTGGAGGAGATAAAGCAATGTTGCGAAGAGCATTTTCAGTATTTGATAGCGGAAGGAGTAACGAAAGATGTACCACTACCCTTGCGCTATGCGGCAATGGTAGATGCCTGGGGCCGAATGGCAGGTACATGCAAACTCATTGACAAGGAGTTTTTGAAGTGTTCGGAATTGATGGCAAGTCAAGCAAGGTCTCTTGTTGTCCCTGTAGAAGAAGCATTTATATTTAATCTTCATACGTGTGTTGGTGCTGTATTTCATGGGGAATCAGGTCTGGAAATTGTTCCGAAACTACTTGAGCTAGCTAATTTGGCTTTCCAGCTTGCCACAATGGCAGAAAATGAAATAGAGATGAGGTTTGCATGCTCTCAGAACCTGTATCGATCCCAGAATGCAGATACGTACTCGTCGCCCGTGTTTCCAAGATGGTATCGAGGAAGAGAATCTGTTGTGGGCCTGCCTCTTCCATCTTTTGTGGGCAAACTTATTGAGTTTATGGAACGGCACATTTGTAATAATTCTATGTCAGCGGACGGTGAAAGCAGAAGTTTTTTGAATTTCACTGCAAGTGTTGGGCTCCTGGGGTCTATGAATGAAGATGAAACAATGATATCGAATGTATCAGGAGAGATTTTTCGAAATTTACTATTCCCCTTGAATGCACTTCCGGCAGGTACCAAAGGAGGCATGCCTGACTATGCGTTAGGAAGCGGTACGCATGAGGCTATGACTTATGATATTTTTTGTTACGACGAGGTTGTTAGCAGGAGCGATAAAAACCATTTAACTCTATTTTATGTTTCGGTTGCAAGATGGCTTTCTCATATCGGTCTGAAAGAGCTGGCACGATACTGCCCCGAAGCAGGTAAATACTTTGATGAGCATTTTACCAACGGTGTTCCCACTATCATAAATGGGGCTCCATATATACCGTTTGGAATTCATTCAGTTGTTGAATTTAGGTATATTCTATTTTGGACGGATGGATTTACAGCCAAATACGGGCGAAACTCTGTGCTTTTCAAAAAAGATTGGGAAGAAGACATGAAAAGACACTTAAAACACTTGGAGAGTATGAGGCAGATGGCCAACGTATCGGAGAATGCATTTAATGCCTATCTCACTGTGGTGGACAATGTTTTAGATACTCTAAGGCTCCCAAAAGAAATTGTCATGAAATGGTATTCTACATTTTCAAGAGGGCGATGTGCTTCGGAAAAACTTCCTAGCTTGGAAGACATGACTGAAATACTGTCCCTAGCCGGGTTCTCTCAAAGCATTCTTAAGTTCTGTCCGTCTTACTACTGGAAAGGGTTTTACCCGTGAGTGATGAAGCATTAACACAAAGGCAAAAGGCCGTGTCTATTATCAGTTCATTAGTATTATTAATGTTTATTTCATCTACTACAACAAAAAAAAAAAACCAACTGGGTAGTTCCGTTCTCCGTGAGTTAAAAACCGGAACGTCTAGAAAAAGAAAAGACAAAAAAGAACAATACCAAAACGAACAAAGCGTTTTCTCAAATGAACCCCAGCACAACAGAAAATAAAACCATTTGTTGCTGCTGTTGGAAGCAATGGCTCCAGCAAAGACAGCGTTTCCAGACTCAATAAAGTGAAAAGCACAAATTCAGTCAACACTTTCCAGAAAATATCTCTCTTATCTTCTGAAAAGTGAAACAGTGACCAGTTTCCAGCCTATGTATAAGCACAGTTTTCTTTAAGAAACGGACAAAAAAAAACAAAGAAAGGCATTAGAACACTCAAAAAAAAACAAATACAAAAGGAAGTAAACAAAGCCAGGAGATGGGGGAATCTTCTTTTACAAATTCATCAGCAACCATAGATCAAATTTTGAAATCACAAAAAAACAAACAGAAAAATACACTCGCCAAAGCATATTTTCTCCTGCCTTTCATCTACCGTCGAAGTATCCTCACGCGAACAAGTTCTCAGAAAGAATATATGCTCTCCTTTGCTTTGCCTCACTCTCTAATATAAAAGCACATACATACCTCTCAAGAACCATCTAAAGGAATCTCAACAAAAGCAAGAATCACTTTAGAATTCACAACCAAATCCCAAAAATCAACCAAAAAGTATCAACTCCTTGAAACCCCTCCCTCCTCCCTCACCCACCCTCGCTAATATAGCCCAACTATCATGACCACACCCCACCAACCCTATTCCCCTGTACATGTTACTCGCGGACAATTGGTGGACTGAATTTTTCATAGAAAATTATAAAAAAGTTTTCCGGACCTCGTGGCCCCCCTTTTGAATTCTTGAATTCATAGAGGACTTTTTTATCTTTCTTTTTTATTCGAATTCATTCGCCCTAGAGGCCACCCGTTGTATTTCCACTGCATTTTATTTATAACTTTCGGTTTCAGAAAGGTCATTGCTTAGGACTCAAGAGTCTTTCATTAAGCACTCTACTCCCTTATTGTTCGCTGTGTGTTATGCACGGACTTAATTCCCACATAGTTTTCGAAATGAAGGAAATCAGACTTGTCCAAAGAGAAGTTTCTACAGGTCAACGCAACTCCTTTAGCTATCCATACGTCAACTGGTTCAAGGCTCTGGATTGAAACTGTGAAGAGATGATTGTCCCTACCATTGATTTTATCAACATCATGGACAGCTTCACACGTTGTTGAATTTCGAAATGCAACGACGTCATCGTTAGGGAGGGCTGTTCGAGATTTGGTGGCGAAAACGGGGCACAGATAATGCTCATGAATACCTGTATATCTCGTTGTCGTAATGGAATTCTTTTTTCTAATGAAAAGACCTGAATGTTCTTCAGTGTTGCCATTCACTGCTCTCTTTTCCTCATCTTCCGTACTACTATCCCCCAGCTTGTCATCATCACATTGGCCCCCATTCACACTATTAAGAACACCTTTTTCCTGTTTGCTTTCTTCGCATATTTCATCAGACTCTTCAACGGGGAGCTCAGAATCCTTTTCCGATTGTTCTTCCCAAATAGTATTCACAGATTCGTTTCCTGTTTGAATTCTGGGTTCACTTCTTTCACCTTCCACACTACACAAACTCTCTACACAGTCCTCTTCAATTAGTATATTACCTTCTCCCCCGTCTTCGTTGGTCTCCGATGATTCGACTGAAGGTTGATCACGCTTGATATTTTCAAGGCTTTGGCTCACTTCCAAAATACTTCTACACCCATCCTGTGTCTTGGCCGAGAAAAACAGTTCTTCAAGATTCAGCACTGAAGAAAATGATGCTGAGGATCGAGACTTCAGCGTTTGAGAGGCTCCATGTTTTATCAAACTGGAATTTTCTTCCCCTACATATGGCCTCAACCAAATTACTGGAGCCTTTGCTGTAGCTTCAGTACCAAGTCGCTTGGTAAGTGATTTGCGGTTGTGATCATAATTGGCTCCTTCCAAATCTAGACCGGAAATGTAGCAGCCTTCACTTGGCTCTACTCTATTTTCAATTATATACCGTACTTCACCTTCGCTAAGAAAAACAGTCTCCATGAGTATAGAGTCTACAGGCTGCCTTGAACTCACTGCAAATTGATTAATAGTCGCATAGTAAAGGGCCCTGGGAGAAAACAGAGCATTGGGCCAATGTATTACCGGGAATCCTGACTGTATCCAATGGAAAACGTATTCGAATCGAGCACAAAGTTCTTTGATGAAGGAAGATATATCACTACACGACGAGATAAATGCTTTTGATGTCCATATATGAGGAACGGTCCCAAGTTTAAGATCAATGATAAACACCTTGAGCTCTTTGAATGAATTTGCGTCCGTCCATTGACCATAATATGCTTGTTTAATTGCAATAAGGGAATCGTGAATCAGGGAACGTAAATCGTTGTATTGTCGGACTTCTTGGGCCAAAAGTCTCAAGTACTCGCGCTTTGGTGAATTTTTAAATTTTTGAGGCTCGAATGTGTAGCTGAAGGGCTGAGGTAGATCCTTGAGGATTCCGTCACATATATTTATCAAATCCATATCCATTTCAAGAGGATTCTCATACATAATATCTCGAAGGGTATCCTTCATAGGAACCGACTTAATTATACAATTCATTGTCCTGAGAAAGTCATTACCACGCTGAATCATTGCCTCTCTTTCATCTGCATAATTAAGACCGAGTGCTGAACTGTGAGCTTCCATGGGTAACCTATTTATGTGAGCTTTTACAACGGAAAGATAGTTTCCAGTCTCATTCGCTTGCATAAGGTTGGGAAGTTTAAACCGCTTGCAGTATGAGAGTCGAAATCCTATCCCATTATGAATTTTTTGGGTAAAAACTGAAGCAATTAAACTGTGGGTAACACGCTCATCCCAAATCAAAGATATTTTTGAGCTGTATACAACTTCATTAATGAATGCACCGAAGCTCTTCACATCCAGCTTGCTTTCGGTTATTTCTTCCAGATAAAGGCGAAGAAAATAGATAGCAGCCAGTGCATCCCCAACCGAAAATCTTTGAAGAACAGCTCTGCCAACAGCACCATACCTTTGTCTTTCATTGATAGCTGAATGTAAATACGACAAGCAAAATAGAAATGTATGATATGGCTCTGGCTCAACGTGATAAAAAGAACTGTTCACTATCTCTTCGTCATAACAAGCATACAAGTGCTCCATGCCGTTTTTGATCCCTACAAAGGATGCATCAATAGATAACTTAATACTCTCATGAATTAGTCTCATTGGCAGTTTAGATTCTTGGGAAATATCAACTTCTTCTTGCTCTGGCCGGAGTCCTTCAATTTCAGTATCTTCATTTGCTGAGAGATCTCTTTTTACTCTTTTCGTATTTCGGGACTTCTTCGTTGCCTGGCTCCCATAATTTTCTGAATAGCTTCCAACTTCAATGACTTTTTCAGGATGGTGATGGTTGTACGAAATCCAAAGTCTAAAGTCTGTATGGACTTTATCAGACGCCATATTTAAGTCTACGATGCGCTGTAAATTGTTGATCCAATCACCACAGTGCTGAACATTGAGAAGCAGTACCCAATCACCAGTAAAAATTGCTCTTGCGATAACCCTCTCAGCCGCAAGAGTATTTTCGCGTCCTAAATTTAAAATATTTAATCTTTGGTGCATATTCATTTTTCGGGCAAAATACCGCACGGTGTAAATGACATCAACACCAGGCTGTGGCAGTAGTAAAATGGGAGTCGAGGAATCGGCTTCTTCATAGCATAGTCTAAAATCAGACTCAAAAAAAGAAACTTTTGTGCTACTGGAAACACCCGGAATTCCTCCCATTTCAAACACAAACTCACCGACTTTCTGAATAAACAAATTGGGCTTCATAGCCTTCCATATCAACAGCCGTTGTAGAGGGGTATATTTGTCCTTCGCCTCCGGCGGGAGTCGGCTCTCCCTACCCATCGACGGATAAACATAGCTACACCATTCATCCACATTATAACCAATCTCTCGAGCGAGGTTGCAAAAGGCAGGAACAAAAGTTGCGAGTCTTTCAATCCTTTGCCAGGCTTCACTTGGGATTACTGACGGTTTGGGATTCGGGAGAAACACTCTGAGCTCCAAGTTTTGCCATTCACATTCTAGATCTGGAATAATCAGTACTGCAGTTTCTTTGTCAAGGTCAGTATTATCTTCGTTATGGTGACCCGCAGAATTACTTCTGGAAGTTGAATTCTTGTGAAACTTCATTCTGTTAAGAATCAGGAGAGTGTTTAGGGCCAATTTGTGTTCTGAAATTAGTGCACAGCATACATGCGGATAAAGAGAGGCTAAAAAGCCATTGGCAATAGTTACTCTATTTAAGGAGCTATTCCCCGTAAAGCTGAATTTTTTCAAGACTATTTCTTTAAATTTTGCTAAAAATGATGCGACCGAAAATCTGTAGAAAGGATTCAGCCTCTCTAGTCTGAAACAGCATTCAAAATACGATGCACATTCTTGTACTAAATCATCAAATTCTCTTCCTCTTTCTCTTAACTTGGCCAGGTCTTTTTCCACTATCTCTAAGCTAGCGTGACTTTCGCTCTCAAGCACTAAGTTTTTCTCAACATCCTCTAACAACTTGTCATCAATGCTGCTAGCTTCTGATATAAGTGAAAGTTCTCTATCGGCACATTTCTCTAAAATTTCCGTGTATTCAACAATTTTTTCGGCAAAATCACTTTCACGATCGAATGAATGTGGGCTTTGGTGCTTTAAAAGAATATTTTTGAGCATAAGCAAAAGATATTCCTCTGATAGACTCCAATGTACAATATTGAGCTTGCTTAAGAGGTCTGGAGTAATTTCAATATCAGAAGAATAAAATCCAATTTTAATCTTTTCATCAAAAGGAACATATTCATCATCTCTGATTGAAATACAAATTTCCCCGTTTCTGAAAATGGTCTCTTTCTTCAGAATTTTGTCAAAGAAAATATCAATTTTCCCAACGTTGGTTATTAAAAGATCGTGCTTACTGCGGAATGCTTCTTCAACTATCAAAGGCAGTGTTTGATTGCTTGCACCCACAAATTTTCGACTATTGCTCTCATCGACATACTTCTTCTTAGCCCATTCCAGAGTATGAGACTCCCGATCAACAACAAGCGCACATTGAGTACACCACGAAATAATAGTCGCGTTTTCAATGGAGCAAATATCACTTGGGAGTCCTTCAGTGATCCACCTTGCTAAAACTGATGGTTTGTTGAGAATATTCACAAAACTAAATTGTCTACTGAAACGAATTTTCTTTGATGACAAATAATTTGTCCACTCAATAAATACTCTTCCTCGTTCTTCTGTAGGTAATATGCCCCAAAATGTAACACATGCACTTGAAAGTAGAATATCTCCCAACAAAGTATTCAGCCCCTGCATGGCCTCCATCTTTTTGGCCTCCCACTTCTCAACTTTGGAGTACGTTAATGACACCAATTTTCGGCCCCGATCTTTTGCTCGTTCTAGACAACGATTTGAAGCCATTAAGACAAGAAAGACATGTTTTGCCCATACAAGCATATTATACAGTGTAACAGCCTTGGAGTTAGTAGCGTATATGCTTTCCATGGCACTGAGCTCTATATAAAAAGATCTACTTGTTATCAAGGACGCCAACTTTCTCACCATCGATTCAGACAAAAATAATGGCTTAATTCCAGCAATGGATGAGCCGACATTCTCATCCCCGGACTCCTCCCTGAAATGAGATATAAGTCCTTGAAAGAAATCACTTGTATTGTTATGTTTCTTGCTCTCTACTCGAAGTGGCTCAATATGAAGCAGAACGCATAATATCTCCGCAATGATACTTTCAGGAAAGCTCTGCCGTATTTCTACCAAAGTATCTGTATTAGTGTGGGATAACTTTTCCAGCAAAAGTTCGTATTGTGCATCACCTTCTTCTGGATGCATACTTATATGGTCAATTTGTTTCATTTCTAGTCTCATATTAGTCAAATTTTCACTCTGCTCCTTTTTTTTAATTAGGAGTGCACTGGCTTTGGCCAATTTTTCTTTCTTTCCAACAACATCCTTCATTATGATGGCGTATTTATACACTGCACGGACCCAAATTGCAATCGCTGCGGTTGCTTTTGAACTGGAGGCGACATTTTCTGGGTCAAATTTTGGGTCTTTAATAATTGGCCCAAGCTCTTTAAGTATTTCATCTGGTACATCATCTTTGTTGAAGGAAAGTATTCTTTCAATGAATCGAGAATTCATAAGTTTCTTAGCCTCTTCCCATGTAAACTGTTGCGCTTTGTTTTTTCGTGGTACTCGGAAAAGAATCATTACCGTATTGATTATGTTAATAACTTGAGCGGGAGGCTTCATGAAACTTCGCAGCTCAATCAGCTGCGATTTTGTGACAGACTGAATAGCTTTAATAGCATTATCAATTATTGGTACAGCGGCTGCTAGGTCATTGTTTAAATCTTCTTCTAAAACTGTTACTTCACGTGCCGCTTCTCGCACAGAAGTCTCAGCAGTTAGGATATTATCCCTAAGATCTGCTTCGTCTTCTGTCATTTGCAAGGCATAATTTAAAGTCTTTTTTAACAAAGACAGTGCATATTCTTCATACTCTTCAAGGCCTGTCAATCTACCATATGTATCGCTCAAAACATGGTTAAGATATCGGTCTCCTGGCAAATCATTCGGATCATTCCCAGGTGCCCAAGAGGCTTCATAATCGGACTCCACATTGCAATCTCTAGCTACCAATGCCCTCTTAATATAGTTCACTCGGTCCTCCGTGCCTTTTTCATGAGGCTCAAAAAAAGCTCTTTCTCTGAGTGGAATTTTATCAATAAATACTTTCCCTCGAAAAAACGCAACAGTTCTCCAATACGTATCTAGTGAAGAGTTGTGAAAGATCGCATGAGAAATTTGCAGTTCTGATAGTGACACCCTTTCCCCAGAAATTTCGAAATCCACTAGCCATTCGAACCTTTCATATCTGTTTCTCAAAAAGAAGCTCATCATTTTGAACCCTTGTTGATCCAAAAAGTCCCCATAGTTACTTCCAAAGTTAATAAATATAAAAGGATTGAATTTAAGTATGCTATCGAGCTGCATTAGCGATAAAGTCGCATAATAGACATCACTGGGAAACTTTTCTATCTCTTTGATTCTTGCTTCAAGAAATCCAAAAACCTCATTCTTTTCGTTAGAGTCTACTATATTAACAACGGCTCTCTTTTCATAGCTTAATCTCCTAAATTGTGGCAGCACCTTGGTTTTTAAAATCGTACGCTCATCCTTGCAATCGGTGTTGAATTTAACTATGAACAAATAATACAATCTCCACGGTCTGGCAAAAGAAGGTTCGACTGACTCAAGTTTAGATACTATATTTTCGCAAGAACCAATATTTGAATGCATAGAAGAGATAATCTTTTGGAGATCCTTCATTTCATTTCTCACTGATACAACATTTTTTTGCAATTGGAGAATATGGGCATTTGTAGCTGAAATAGCCCTTTTGAAAGGTAATACTGTATTGAAGTGCTGAAGTGCAAAAAGCCAATCTCCAAGGGCACCCATTACGGGGCTTTCTCTTTTAACATCTTCAAGCATCAATTCGTCCACAGCATCGGGTCCGCTTAACGTCTCATGTATTTCTTCAATTACATGATCTGAAATATGCTCCGGATTGACGGTTGTAAGGCAATACAAAGTTTTCGCAGGCTCCTGAATAAGACGATTTATACTTGCTGCAAATCCAACATTTGCCTCCTCTTCGGTAGCTTCGGAATCGTCTAAGGCCTTTTCCGGTTCTTTTCCACTAGAATTTTCATTATCCTTTTTGCTAAGAACTTTCTTCTTACCACCGGCCTGTTTTCTTCTCTTTGCTTTGTAAAGCTTCCATCTTGCAATAAAGGAATGGTCATCTACTAACAACAAGTACAGTTTTATGAAGGTTTGTACCGATTTCGCAATAGTGTCGCTTACTTCTTTCCTATCGTATGAAGTTAGAAATGCTCCCAATGATTTTAAACTCGCAAGCTTCAGATTGGTGCAGCTCCACCTGGCATATTCAAATTTGGGTATAGAAAGGGATTGCTGGAAATAGTAATTGTTTTGATTCATTTTGAGGGTTGAGGATGCATCAGCCTCTGTTGCGGTGAGCTCATTCAGCTCGTCTCTCAGCAGCTTGAGTTTGTCACCTTTAGCATTCAAGATTCGAGTGAAAATAGATTTAGCATAATCTGCTTCATCTTTTATATGTTTTTCTTGCAAGAAAACGTCCTCATGAGATGCCTTCCAATAGCTATACCCTGTGAGAAGAGCTATCGAAGGGGTTTCGCATGCCTTTTCAGCTTCACGGTGACGTGCCACTAGTTTTTCTAGCTTTGCCAAATCAGACTCATATTCTTCCAGCTTTAGATGAAACAGTTTCCTAAATATTTTTACAAATTCAAGGAGTTTTAGAGGTGGAAATCGCGAAATAGGTTTTTTCCCCAATATTTTGTGTGCCTGTTTGCTAATATCACCGATGTTAGCTTGCCTATCTGGGTGAACAGAAAGGTATACATACGCCATGGCTTCCGTAAACACATGGATATAATCAGGACCTTTCTCACTTACGCTTAATACCCTTCTTCGACGCTTTCCTTTTTTTTCTTGTGGTGCTTTAGCCTCATTTTGGCGCTGTATTTCTTTTATCTTTTCAACATCTTCAAACATATCTTTTGGTCCTCCCATTATAGCCTCCGCGTCCTTCCTTACAACAGCCAGCTCCATTGCTGATTTTGGGGTTGATTCCTTATTCGCAGTCAAAGCATACTCTTCAAGTGTTGTTTGAAATTCCTTGCCAAAATTCCCTTTGCTTCTACGAATGAATCGAAGCTCTTCTTGAAAAAACTGTGCAAGTGTCTGTGGAGCCCAATGCTTACAATAAGACATACTCATTAGATTAAACAAATTAGGAAAGTTAACTGAGTACTTCCTTAGCGTAACAAAATCCCAATTAGCACAGCAAACTATATGAACGTTACTGGACACTCTCTTGACAAAGTCTACAAACAATTCAAACTTTGTAACATTAATATCCTTGGAGTTTTTTCTTTGAACATATACAGATTTTCGCCTAGTCCTCTTTTCACCCTTTGTTTTCGACTTCTTTTTCTCAACAGTATAGCTATGCATCTTATCAATCAACCTCATCAATTCATCCTCCTCCCAGAGTCGAGGAATGAACCCGTTCCCACCAAGAAGGGTGATATCTTCCAAGTATTTATCGGGAATATTTCGGGCATGATCAATCAGAAGAACTAGAGGACAATCTTCAACAGTAGCTTTGAGGCATACAGACTTTAATTCCTTTCGCCACCTGTCCTCATCAAATGTACCTTTCATATGTACAACAGGACAGTCGCATAAGAAAGAAGACAGTCGTACCATTGATTCCCTAAATATGTTATTTGGGCCTAGTAAAAAGCAATTACCCGAATAATTGAATATGCTCCTTGTAATGTGGCTTATATGCAATGCAACTTCATCGACAACAACTAGATCTTTGATTTGAGTCGGCATGGTTTCGTTGTAGCGCTTTAAAAGAACTTCTAGATGTTCTTTGTACGTTGATAAGTTGTCAAAATACCTACATTCCAGTTTTGCCTTAGGTTTGTCTTCCCCAAACAATTTCGAGGCACCTCCAGTAGGCTCAGCCTTTAAAAAGTTGCTTATGAAGCTAGGCTTTTCTTGAGGACGATCTGCCAAATATATTCTTTCATTTGCCAACGATCTCCACTCATTCAGTACAAATGGGAGCTTCAAGTCAACAACCCGGCCGAGGCAATCATCAAACAGATTTTTATCTTTGTCATTTATCAAGCAATCCCGAAATACTTTCCGATGCTCGGCCACCCAACAACAATAAAAATTTTGCAAATGATCTCCTTCCTCAGGAAATGAAGACGATGACAAGACCGTGTTGCACACAGCGGAAAATACTTGATGCAAACTATGCAAATTAAATATATAGTTTGGCTTACTTGGTACTGGTGGAAAATTTGCGATAATGTTGCTATAGAGTGTGATTGAAGCAGAGTTGAAGGCAAAAACAACTTCACTGACATTGAACTTCGTATTTGAAAGGTTATTATCTAGCTGACAAGAAAGAATTTTTTTGAACTGGAACCACGAAGAAGATTTTTCGAGGTAAACCCCTCCAAAAAAAATAGGCACAAAATGCCGAACAAGCCTTCGGCTAACTCTATCTCCAGTTCTCCAAATTGGTCCGCTAGATGTATTTTGAACTCTATTATGCAGCCTTTCCGCTTCTCCATTAATTGGAAGAAATTTAGATGATGCAGAAGGAGAGTAGTACTCTGGTATCGTTGGAAATGACTCCATTGTGCGCATGCTTGCTATGAAATGTAAGTCCAAAATGTGCTTAAACCGTTTATCACTAGGTGAATACCATCCCCCATAGTCCATCCACTGTCGTATAAGTTCTAAGTCAGATTGAACGCCAAATACTTCAGACTTTGGAAGGTCTATGTTATCTAAAAAGACGAGTATCTTTTTTCCTACTGTTGCCGACCCATAAGTATTTGTAACTCGATTTCTGCATATGAGCAATTTTTCAATTTCTTTCTGCAGCCTATGGACTGATACTTCGTGTGACATGTCTATCCTATGCCCATCAAACTCAAAAGGCAGATGCTCAAAAAGCAAATTCTCAACAGCGAGCGTTTTACCGCACCCAGCTGGGCCCATACACACAGGATGCTTACCGCATAGAAGTAAATTTTGTAACAAATAATGGCATCTAGCTGTTTCCACTGTATTAATAAAGCAATCATAATACGTAATGGATTCATGGAGAGCGTCATCGGCAAGGGAGCTCGAATAAGCGGCCCATTGATTAATGGAAACATTAAAATAGTAATCAAAGACCGTATTGTCTGGGTCGGAAAAGTCATGCTGTTCATTGAACTTATCGACCCTTGTAAGCTTTTCCAAAAGAGGTAAAAGACCTTCAAGATTATTTCTGACAGTAAAATTTCTGAACCAAGAGTCAAAAATTGTACGCACTGGTAACATAACAAGAGAACCAAAAGTGTTAATTATAGCAAAACCAAAAATTGCTTCAATAACAAGTTCAATTTCATCCTTGGTGGGGTTTTCCCCTTCAACCCCACTCTGTCCTTTGTTTAACTCTGTTAACCCTCTTTGAATAGTAGCTTCCAAAAGGTCAAAAAAGTTTTGAAATATATGGTTTTTGTTTATCTCCATGACTATATCACTAGGCCAAAACCCCTCATTCAAGAAATTGGTAACATCATCCAAAAATAATGCGCATAGGCTTTCTACCTTTTCAATAATAGCAGTATTCTCACCAAAAGAAACACTCCGGCTCCACGATTTTAACAGTAAGTTCCAAGATATTACTGATGATCCAGCATGTACTTGCCCACACACACTAATAGCCCCTAAAGATACATTAGAAACAGTTTCTACCTCAAATATAATTGTAATGTTTGGGGGGAGGAAAATTCTTTCACCATTCATTAGAAAGAGAGTTTTACTCTCGTCTAAAAAGCTACTTATGTCTTCCATGAAAACAGAATCCATCGGGCCATCAAAGATTATCCAATATGGCTCAGTCGTATTATTTGTTTCCCAAAGGTCTTTTAAAAATCTACTGAGTACGCCATAATGCCATTCATTACCATTGAAATGCCCCAAGATTTCTCCCCTCTTTAGAGCTTTAGGATTAATTACAAATGTTTGTATGTACTTGTGGACATCAACATCCAAGTCGGGGCCCGATGAATTTCTTTTCATAATTCCTCTTGTTAATGCTAAACACTGCCAAATTGCGGTTTTTCCTGTCATAGTAGAACCTGTTATAATAACTCCCGAGTAAGTTTGAACGCTCTCATACAAAGCTCTAACCTTTTCAACAAATACATCCCCAGGTTGGAGATTCATGATACCCATGGCTTCAGAGAGAGCGTAATAAAAATCTTCACTAGCGTGAGATGTAAATTCACATACTATATCCTTGTCTATCCCCCCACTGGGAAAAATACTGTGGACTAGTGAAGAAAACTCGTCCACATCACTATCAGCTAAACGGGGAAGACAGCAAACAGTCATTGCCTCATACACTACTTTTTGTTCCATTTCCGTTACATATGTGTGGAGTTTACGCCATTTATCTTTAGCCTTCATCATAGTTTTATGCAATTTTCGCGTATGCTCCTTTTGCTCTGCCGTACTAGTCGCATTTTGCAAAGACATTTCGTCATCATTATATTCTTTGGAGTCTATGTTAAAGGCATCATTTTCTACGGAATTTCCAATCTCATCAAATAAGTGCGATTTTGACATCCAATCTTCCCTTAGCTTGGCCGAAATAATGCATATAAGCTTGCAGGTTCTTACACCAAAATCATAATATTGACTTTTCACAACATCGTTACAAGCATTTCCTTCTGGTATAAGTGGTGATGGATTGCATGTGCTATAAGCCGGTGGCTTCAAAAGTTCATTTGCTAATTTTGAAATGAACAAAACTCTTCTAGCAATTGAAGATGCAGAAGTGAACCCTCTACAACAGAGAATTGCTTCCAAAATAATGCCAACATCAGGGGCAGCCAAAGAACAATTGCGAAACAAGGACTGAAGATTATCCGGCAAATCATGGCGGCGAAAGCTTCCAGGATGTATATTACCAAAAAGACCCACACCACATACCTGTCCAACAGTAAGGTTAATTTCGCAACTTCCTAGAACAAGCTTTTTCTTCCGATTGTTTAAGGCAACGTGAATAGAGTAAAATAGTCCACTGAATACGGAAAGTGTTTCGGGTGTCATTCTGTCCATTTCATCAAGACAGACCCAGGTAGTTGAGCAGCATATGCCACGAAGAATATTGCAAACTGCATGATTCACCATATATTCACAGCAGTTCACAACTATGCACCTTCTTCCATTGGCATACGCAAAGTCCTTAATTGTTGATGACTTACCAGCGGATGACGGTCCAAATATAGTGGTTCCTAACTTTAGCTTCAAAGATGTAGCCATATTAAGAAAGCACCTGTTTGTGGCCGGAGTTATAACCAACCTTTCTGTCCCACCCAAATATTCCCACCCATACCATATTTTTGTGAAACCTTGATGTACAGCCAGGTTTCCATTGTCTACTTTGTACTTTAAAAGAGAGAGCCATTCAAACATACCAAGGGAAAGCTTATCCCTGCCCTCTATAGCCTCTAGCTGGTCAACTATACTAAGAAGAGAGAGAACAAAATTTTGTCGCGCAAAAATAGCACTCATGGTCATTTTGCGTGCTTCAGCTGAGCTTTTGCTTGGCCCTGAGCTTTGAATTGTGCTTTTGTTTGATGGATTCATAATATGCTCTTTTGCCCATAAGTATTCTCTTTCAGCTTTTGAGACCTCTGGTGGCTGCATTGCATCAACTATTTCGCTTAAAACCTTTTTATACTTTTTTTTCAAATTGGCTACAGCTCGACTAGTTCCTCTTTTTTCTAAAATATGTTCGACTTCTATTCCAAACTTGACCTGAAAGCTTATATTAATGATTTGTGACACAAACTTACTGAACATCTCGTGATCTAAAGCTGGGTCATAGGTCTGATGGTTAGCTTTCCTTCTCATACCTACGTTTCCTTTAATCACTTTTGTAGTTTCACCATGATAAGTTTCCAAGGCTTGGCAAAGCTGAGCCCGAAGAACCTCTTCAGTTAAATTCTGAACGCTTAGAATCCACGAATCGACCCCGGAATCATTCTGCGTAAGAATTGGTTTTGGGAAAAGAAGTGTCTCTCCAGTTTCACTTTTTGCCCCTAGGATTTGCATTTTGTCACTTACAATCAAGGATGAGATTCCCTCAAAGCAGCTTGGCATGTACCTATCTAGTGCTTTTGGATCTCTGGCAAAAGAAAGAATATCCAGCATTTCTGGTTCAGAGAGGAAAAATAGTCTTCCAAATGAAACACGCTTTTTCATCAACCAATTATTTAAGTTTGCAATGCATGCATCAAACTCTGCTTGACATTCTTTTAAATTATTGATTAAATTTGGTGACGACACAAATCTGGCAAGGTAGCCTTTTGATGACGTTGCAGGCTCGGTAATTGCCCCCTTATACTTAAAGATGGCACTTTCGAAAGCTTTGACTTGCTTTGGTAGCTTATCCCTCAGCCCTTGAGAGAAAAATATGGGCTCTACCCGAATGTACTCCTTTTGCACTTCGAAGAGAAGCTCCATCGTTAATATAATGAGATTAAGTAATGATTCTAAATCCCTAACGTCATCTTCAAACGGTCCAACAAATGGAGAGCTTCTCAGAATCTGAATCTGGGTTAGATATTGCTCAATATCCCTAGATATGGGGTCATAATTTCTGACCATGGGAATGTACTTTCTATTGCTGCTAATAACGACAAAGTTTTGAATTTTTTGAAAAACTCCGGTGGTTGTCGTTTCCGACCCTTTTCGTGTGCTTAAGACAATGTGGGAGTATAAGTCAAGCACTGTGCTGCCAATCAGCTCGCGTATAGTTTTTATCTCCTTTTCGATCGAGTACTCATTTTTTGCCTTGAATACAATATTTTCAATTGTTTCTATATTTTTCTCAAAATCGTACGAATCCAGCAAAATTCTCAGTTTACACGACCCAAAATTAAAATAAGCTTCGCCATTGATATTTAGCCAAGAACATATGCTAAAAAAATGTCTGTCCCTTAAATATTTGTTTTTAAGAACCTGTAAGGCTCTAAATTCAACGCCTATTTTAAACATCGTAATTTCTTTTCCCGCTGCCTCGAGTAGAGCGTGTAAGCCTTCCCCGAATTGTGCCCTCAATGTACTCATCGAATCTTCTACTATAGTTCCATACAGATCAATTTTGTCTTCGACATGCTCTATGCAAATATTTTCAAGATTATCATTTAACGATTTTTTGTGCAATAACGGCCACCCAATAATAACATCAAAGCTGTCTATTAAAGCCTTGAGCTGTGAATTAATAACACTTAGATAATCTTGTATTTCACTTAATTTGTGTAACCCGGCATGGATGATCAACTTCTGGCATTCCTTATACGCCTCGGTTATTGCTGTTTGTAAATAGTCACTCTCTACCTTGGTCATCTCCATATCCTCAAAAGTTTTCACTGTGAGGCAGCCTTGAACTATCAAGTCAATCTTTTGCTTAAATTCGTCAATTTCTTCGGCAAATGTTGCCTGCAAGGCTTTCATAACAGACGTTGTACTGCTGCTATTGCTTGCAATTTTAAAATCAAGCATTGTAGGTATCTGATGTGCTGTAAAAAATTGTGCTTCAGCAGTTTCATCCAATTTTAGTTCCCTTTCGGGGTTGCCAATACTATATTTCAGAAGTTGCTGAGCACTATATATGTCATTTTGGGATTCTATTTGAGCAAATATTTTTTGTTTATCTATTTCCAAGGCCTGAAGTTCCTGCAAATGATTGTGACAATCTTCAAGTTCTTCCGGAACATCCGAAGTCGCTTCATTAACTCGCTCCACAAAAAGAAAAACCTCCCTAATTGATGTCCCCAAGCTACTAATGACAGCACGTTGGGCATCAACAAAAATGTCTTCTATCTTCTTCAGAAGCACATTTTTGGCTGATTTTACACAAAATCCATAGATTTGGCACTTAGTTACATTTTCCAGTTTGATTAGCTTGTTTCGACACAGACTATAGGCTTTGTCGAACTCTTTAATGCTTTCTAGACCCCAGTCGTCATCTTCATTAAACCACAAATTAAATGCATTTGATGTCAAATCCACATTTAGCAATTTATATAGTTTCCAAGACACCTCTTTACATCTGACTTCGCTCTCAGCAATTTCAAGCTCAAGAAACTCTCTTTCAGACTCCATAAAATGTTCATATTCCCCTAAGGGCAGAGAAGGGGACCCATTTAAAAGCGAGTGCTCAAGGATACTATTTGAAGTACCTATCGCAGATGCATCCCCCATTTCATCGGAATTAGTGATTCTCAATCGAAAGGCCGGACACTGAATAAGTGCATCCTTCATTTTATCAAACTGCAACAAAATATATTCCCGGAGTTCCAGAAAAGTTGGCGTTAATATTAGTTCACCACCTGTATAAATGTCGCCATCAGATAATATTTCATAGTTCATATGACAAAAAAACCGGGTATCATTTCTAATAAACCTCATATAAAAAAGGTCAGTAGAAAGCTGAACAAATTGGTACGATATCGCCCTGGTAGATGTTATAATGAGTTTTATCAATCCATTTTTCACGTTCAATGTGTATTGCTTTAGTTCTTCGTGCTTTTTCTTTAGACTAGCAACCAAATCTACACAGACAGCGACATTTATCTTTTTAAGCTTTTCCTCTAGTGAGGCAAAGCTTGCTTGTAAGTTTTCATCCAATTTGTCTAAAGTGTCTTTTAGACTTTGATTAACCCATAAAGGCCATTCGTTGCAGATTATTTTGATAAGAGTTTCTTGGACGTGCAACATACTCTCCGAGTACTCTCCAATTTCAAATATGCCTTTCGTCACTTTCGTTAACTTTTTAATTTTGTCAAATGTCATTACGCTTTGAAGATGGTATTGCTGCAGAAATAATTGAGCTAATGGGTCCCTGAGAATCAAAGTGTTATGTAGCTTTGTCTGAATCTCCTTGAAGTCCGAATACCTTTCTCTTGGATATCCATATTTATATTTCTCTGAAGAAGATGCATTAATTCCCATTTCAGCATACTTCTGCTCTACTGTTGGCTTTGAAAGCCTGTAGATTACCCCAGCCTTTTTCATGCTTTTCATATACTCATGGTGTAGAGTCTGAAAATTATTTTCAATAAGGCTGTCCAGGTTGGTTTTATCTATTTTCTTGCAATTTTTCAGATTTAAAACCTCCGAATTAATAACAGCATTCAAGTCAAAGACGTTCTGCCAAGGCCCGCCAACAGCACTATAAGAGAGAGAATCAACAAGAAGCTGCATTCTATATTCTTCTTCGTACGTCTTTCTCAAACTCTGGGCTTTTTCCATGCGATAAAATAGAATGTACTTGTTGTCATCTTCCAACACAAAAGCAAATCTCCGAACCCACTTTTTAGTTAGGTTGCTAATTGTGGGTAGATCAAATTCACGATTCGCCGGATCATTGTAAAAGAAATCTTCTGTAACTCGAATCCCAAAAGGAGATCTAGATGTTTTCTTTCGATCAGTATTTGGAGATGTTTTTGGGTACGGAATATCATTCATCCATTCAATAAGATATGCTTGCTTTTCAGCAACATATTCAACAACCTCGCAAGGGACCCACAGATGTTTTCCCTCAACATAAAGCAAACTGTGTCCCCGCTTTCCAACGCATTTCTCCGCAACTAACACAGTGCTGTTGGCATAAGATCCAAAGTTGATGCTATATGTCTTTGCCCCCAAGAAGTAATTTGCATCCCTCACTTCATTAGCATCAGAAACACAATAATCTTTCTCCATTTCTATCCCTTTTTTTTCTGCTTCTTGAAGCTCAGAATCAAAGAGCTCTAAAGGCAGAAAATGAAGTCCTGTATTAAAATTATGATATTTTGTAGGAACACAGCTTTCTATATCCCCACCTTCCACTTCATCTAACATAATAACAGGATTTTCTGGAGGAGTTTCCTCCGGGGGGCTATCTGAATCATCAACCTTATTAAAAATTTCAGTTGCATCGGGAATACGGTTTCTCAAGTGTTCTTTTTCTTTATCAGCTTTGACCGAGCGGAAAACTTCTTCAATTTCTTCTAAATCAGCTTTTCGGGGGGGCACATTTTTTGAATAGAATGGTTTGGGGGGAGCAATTGTACCCCGCTTATAAATCCCTGGTAAGATTTCATACCCACTAAATTTCTCCTTGATCTTTTGACCATCCTTCGGGGAATGCTCCAAATGAAATTTCAAATGCCCTCTGATTCTCTTTTTTCGAAGCAGAACTTCCTCAAATAGGCTCCTCGGCTCCTCAGCATTCTTTTCCTCACAATAATCCCAACCTTCCCAATAATCCCCCTCTAAATAATCCCCATTTTCAGGAAGAAAAGGCGGCGTTGGCACTGCCGTGTGTCCCAATTCTTGATGTTGATCCATTGTGATCTTGCTATCTAAGACACGATAATCCCACTGGTTTCCTTTCCTTACAAGGCTTTGTACATTTCATTCATCGAGATTAGCCTGGTCACGCTACAGTCCACACCTCTTTAGTTTTCCCTTTCGCTTCTCTGCTGATCAAAATTGTTTCGTTTCATTCAATGTACTAAAATAAAAAACAAAATAAAAAATAAAAAGCCCCTGGGCAGTGGGCACTCTTGAAGGCGTGAAAGTAAAAAAATTCTTCTGTGCACAATGAATGAAAAAAAAAAATAATAAATAGAAAAAAAAAAGGAATTTTGTCCTTGACAACGAAAAAAAAATTAAAAATTTCTTTTGTGCCAACTGCAGCACCGCCCAGCGGAGATTTTCTTGGGGCCACGGGGCCTGCTCAGGTATCCTAAACCCTTCCCCTAATACCCTTCGCGTGTTTATTATAATAAGTGAATCAGCGGGGCACTCAAGAATGTATCTTTGAACAAGACCACCCAAGCGACCACCCGGGGAATTTTAATTTGTCTTGAGAAACTTTATACTAAAAAAAAAAGATTTCAAACAAAGAACAAAAAATGGTAGACACAGTCAGAATCAGGCAGTGAAGCGCCCCGGCTTCCACAACCGTCGTAACAGTGGAAACAATAGCATGGAACCCGCGAATGAAATCGTGTTAAATTCAAACCAGCCGGATCAGGAGCTAGACTTGCACAAGCATGCAGAAATGCCTGGCAGCGGTTCTGTCGTGAGGCAACCGTCCTATTATTATGGGAATCCACATAACAACCAGGATTATGAGAACTATCATCCTGGTAGAGCTATTGTGTATCGTGCCGCAGATGGTAGTTATAAGACGAATATCCTGGCTGAGGAAAGTGATGAAAACCTGGATCAAGAAGAAGTCGAAGCAGAAGAAGTCGAAGAAGAAGAGGAAGTTGAAGAAGAAGAAGAACAGGTGGAAGGAGAAGAACATGAAGACGGTGGAGACGAAGAAGAAGGCCCTTCTACGAGAAAAGGTAGTCACAACCAGATTTTCAATGACGAAGAAAGTGAGTTCTTAATCCGTACGCGATATAACACAAGCGAGGTTAGCTTACATTTGGATGGGCCTAAAGCCAGTAAAACCACAAGAAAAGGCGCACAGGAGCTTATTCTTAAGCATCTCTTGTCTTGAAGCATAGCCCGAGTCACCAACAAAACTCAAATATGCGGGTAAAATGCTTGCTAACCGCTTCTTCAGAGGTGATCTGTTGTAGACGGTTTGATCGTTATTTGACCCAGACATCATATGTAAAGTCATAAATCTTTTACGGGCGTCTACGACCGGTGATGAATTCGTATCTGCACATCCTTTCCCACACATGTATGGTTCGACCGGACTAATCCCAATATTAGCGTTGGGTTTCTTATTCTGTACAAAGAACAATCTATCGCGCCACCGACTCGTACAAGTCCGGCAATTGCTTCAAAGTCTTTTCCCTACTTATTCCACAATTGACGCCCATTTACTGATGGAAAGGTAATAATTCATAAGAAAGAGCTAGCATAACCTCGAACACTTCATTAAAGTGCTGATTAAACCAGAAACCAGGAAAGGCCCATGCCAAAAAGGTCTGCAGCATTTCTTGTCGTGCCAGCATCCGCGACGCAGAAGAGAAAAATAGCAACCCTGGTTTCCCGTAGTTGATCATCCGCATGGTCTTCGTAATAGTCAAGCGAAAGCCTTTCGATGCCAAGGGCAGCAGCTTTTGCTTCCACCCAGAGAGCCAATTCTTTTAAACTCTCTGGGTCGCAAAGTAACCGTAGGTGCATACCAGCTCTGCTTGTCCTTATACAGGGCGTCCCATAAGCTTACATAACTTCCTAACACTACGCTGTTTCTCCTGCACAAAGCTGAATACTTTTCATGCCTCTTCTTAGGCTCCCTTTCGACTACGTCGGTGACCACTCCAACTTGCACAGCACTTATCACCGACGTTGCGGTAGCAGTTGCTGCAAGCGCAATTGCCATTACAATTGACGCAACACCAGCGTTGTCCACCGGCGGGGCACCCGCTACCGGTGCTGCCAAAACGAAGTGGGCACACGACAGTAAAGATAATACGACAAAGGCCAACATTGTACATCTACTGCCGCCCATCACAAACTTTGGTGCGAGTGGGACTTTCTGTTGGCCGGAACGCTCCGAAGCGTCCGTTGCTGCTGCTGCTTTTAATAATCTAGCCAATGCTTTCATGTGTCTAAAGTGCCTCCGTCGCTGGTGTGGTACTGCGGGTTAATGTTATTATAGTGCTTATATATAAAATATAAGTGATTGTCATAGTTTCTCGTTATAATTTTGTTTGTATTTCCTTAAACTTAGTCTTTGATTAACAATCTAAATCTTTGCATTACTTGTAAAAGATTTAATGGATTTAATCAAGTTTAAACATCGACAAACGAGATTATCTACAAAGAACAAATAGCAAAAATTGGCACAAAAGAGCTCTCTTTTTATACCCCAGACCCGGAACCAAATGAAAAGAGAGAAATGAAAAAAAAAAAAACCAAAACAAAAAAAAGAAAAAAAGAAAAA
>PDIM01000022.1:74818-91708 GCA_002811675.1 Ichthyosporea sp. XGB-2017a | reverse complement strand
CCCCAGACCCGGAACCAAATGAAAAGAGAGAAATGAAAAAAAAAAAGCCAAATCTCAAAGAAGAAAAAAAGATGAAAAGATGAAAAGACAAAAAAAATGAAAAATAATAAAATAATAAATAATGGCGGGAAAAGAAAAATAAAAAAAATTAAAAGGCGGGCTGCGGCAGTTAACCCTAATCCACGGTGCACCTAAATATAATAAACAGAGACGTGGGATTTATTTTTAAATTTTATTATTTTTTTATTATTTTTGCCTCAAAAAAATCGCCATGCACTGGCAGCAGGGAGGGATCAGGGACCTGGTTCATTTCAAGGACTCGGGGGCTCCTTAGGGAGGTGGACTAGTTTTTGTGTTACTTTGGTGCAGGTAGGTAGCCAGCCTTTTACGATGTACTGTAGCTCTTCTTCTTTGAATGAGAGGATTTACGTGGGTGTTGAGTTAATCGTGTTCTGGACTGTAGACGTTGTTGTAGATTTCTTGCAGGCTTGTAGAAATGGGGGATATGATGCAGGGTATCTCGGGCGTACAGGGACCAGGATCCCCGCCCGTGGCTAAAAGAGTGGACGTACTGGAGGACCCTGTAAAGCCTGTCTCGGACGAGAACGAGTATAGAAATATAGTTTTAGAGAATGGCTTGCGTGTACTTCTTGTTCACAATGCAAAGGCAACGGGGCCAGGTGGGGAGGATGAGGAAGAGGAAGAGTCCGGTGATGAAGAGAGTGAGTGTGGATCTACTAGTTCAGCCGGGTCAGAACGTGTTTCAATGAAGGCAACTAGCAAGTCTGCAGCAGCTTTATGCGTCAATGTTGGTTGCTTTTCTGATCCTGACTGCTGTCAGGGTTTGGCCCATTTTTTGGAGCACATGTTGTTTATGGGAAGTGACAAGTATCCGGACGAAAATGGCTTCGATTCTTTTATTAGTAAACATGGAGGGGACACAAATGCTTCTACCGATTGTGAGTATACCATTTACCAATTTGCTGTTGGTAAATCTCATTTTCGAGAAGCATTGGACATGTTTGCCCATTTTTTTATATCACCATTGATGAAAGCAGATGCTGTTGAAAGAGAACTACAGGCAGTTGATTCTGAGTTTGACATGGCGAAACAGTCTGATTCATGTCGCCGAGAAACGATGGCCTCGCTTTGTGCCATTGATAGAGTGATGTTTGAAAGTGGAACCCACAATGCTGGAGAAGGCTGTCACATTCATCCTTGCGGTAAATTTGGTTATGGTAATATTAAATCTTTGAAAGAGCTTCCAGAAAAACAGGGTATCAATGTTAGAGATCGATTGTGGAAACTTTATCAACAATTTTATTTTGCTTCGAACATGACATTGACTATAATGGGTTGGGAAGATCTTGATACTCTGCAGTATTATGCAATGCAATGCTTCTCTGCCATACCTGTTCGCTCTTATGCTCCACCCGTGTTCGGCGGCTTTGATAACTTCAGGAATGTTATTAAGTCACCATTGAAGGAAATTGGTATGCAGTCCGACTCGTACACAAAAGCTGTTAGAGAGTCGCTCAAAGACTTTGAACACACTAGGCTTACGTCACGTTATTTGGTCAACGATTGTACTTCCACTGTAAAGTCATTTAATGCGAAGAATTTGGGTCCTCAGCATGTTCATTTTCCTCTTGACTTTGTTTACCCATTTGATCTGAGCAAATGGAATAGGATGTATTACATGTATCCAGTTAAATATACAAACGTGTTGCAGCTTAGTTGGGTATTGCCATGTATGCATATGCTTTACAAAAGTAAGCCATGGCAGTATATTGGGGAACTTTTGGGTCATGAAGGACCAGGAAGCATTTTAATGTACTTAAAAGAGAAAGGTTGGGCTACAGGTGTTTATGCCGGAAATGGGGGAGAGGGCTTTGAGGCCAGTTCATTTGGATATATTTTTGAACTTTCAATAACTTTGACAAATGAGGGTCTAGAAAATTATCTGGAATGTATCAATATTGTTTTTATTTACATTGATATGATTGTAAAGAAAGGTCCTCAGATTAAATTTTGGGAGGAGCAGAAAGACGTTTACAACATGGCATTTAATTACAGGGAACAAAGCGAGCCTATCGATTATTGCGAGGAATTGTGCTATGCTCTTCATATGTATCCCCCGAGAGACGTTTTGCGAGGAAGTATTGACCTTGTTAAATTTGACCCAGCTATGATAAGCTATTTGCTTAGTTTGCTTACTCCACAGCTCCTTAGAATTGTCGTTTCTTCGAAGAAGTTTGAGGATGTTTGCACCGAAAGAGAAGAGTGGGTTGACGTGAAATATAGCAGTAGGCCTTTTAATGAAGCAGATATTATCAGATGGTCGAATGCGAAGGGCTCATCGATACCAAAGCTCTCTTTTCCAGAACCGAACCCTTTCATTGCCACGGAATTTTCTTTAAAACCCGATGAGCAAGTTCCATTTACCTACGTTTCAACGGTACCAGCTCCAGAAAACATAGCTGTTTTGGAAGGATCTGCTTTGAGTATTGCTGGTGATAGCATTCAGCATCCACTCATGAATCACGCAGAAGAATTTCCGTGTTTGATTTTAAGTGGCAGTATGGGCCATCTATTTTTTAAGCGTGATAAACAGTTTAGAACACCCAAGGCATGTCTGCTGTGTGAGTTTCATAACCCCTTTATTAACGAAAGTGTGGAAAACTGCGTGATGACAGAGCTGTTCAGCGTTATACACAACCATTTACTGAAAAAGTATGCATATGCGGCCGAAATTGCCGAATTGAATTTCACTTTGGACAGGGCCCATACTTCATTAATTCTTCGGCTAAGTGGGTTTGACCAGAAATTGGCGATTTTTATGGAAAAGATCGTGGAGGGACTGAGTGAATTTGGTAAGATGGTAAATAGAAAAGTTTTTGATATGTCTGTGGAGCAGCTTTGTAAAATCTACAACACCAGGCAGATGAAGCCGGGAAATGTTGCGAGGGAAGCCAGGCTTTTATTATTGCAAGAAGTTAAATATTCCTCAAAGGATAAAGCAGATATCATTCGATCCATTTCATTGGACAAATTGAAGTCTTTTATTTCTAAATTGATAAAAGGAATGTTCGTTGATATGCTTATATGTGGCAATATGAAAACATCTGAATGCCAAAGTATTTTTGAGAATACCTGTGTAGCGTTAAATGGGAAAAAAGAAGTGGAAAAAATGAAGGTTAATTGTGTTGGCGATGTACCGGCCCTTCACAAGCCTCACATTGAAAACCCTGCGTTTCGAGAGCGTATTAGATGTGTACCTAACGTGGCTATGGACTCGCAAGAAGGCATTGTTATCGAATTGCCGAACTTGAACGATGAGGATGAAAATGGTGTTGTGGAAAATTACTACCAAGGGGGTATTGAAACTGTGGCTTCAAAAGCTCTTGTTGAGTTCTTAGAAGACATTATGTTTGAAAGGTGTTTTGATGTGCTACGTACCAAGGAGCAGCTTGGCTATCATGTGAGCTGTAGTCACCGATCTACGAATGGAGTCCTAGGTTTCACAGTTAAAGTTGTTTTTCAGTTAACAAAGTTCTCGCACGAATATGTCAATGAGCGCATTGAAATATTTCTGGAAGAGTTTTTTCATGATTTTCTTCTTAGCGACAAAGGGATGAGTGATTTAGACTTTAAGTCTAATGTGTTTGCACTTGTCAATGAAAAACTAAAGCCTGACAATAATATGTCCGAGGAAATGGATAGATATGCTATGGAGATAGGAGACCGGAAATACATGTTTGATAGGCACCTAGGAGAAACTGGATTTCTCTTGGGAAGCTTAACGAAAAAGCATGTTATTGAATGGATGGATCAACACATCCTGAACAGCAGAACTAGAAGAAAGCTTTCTTTAAGGGTTGGTGAGTCTAGGGCTGGGTGTAGAAAAGAAAGCAGCACGGAAAGCATTGTGTCATCCATTACGTCTAGTGGAACTAGACAGAAGGTACCAACTGTGGCTAGGAGCTTAAAAGATGTGAAGGCAATAAGGGAGAATTTGTGCTTTATTACAAAGGGCAATTAACTTGGATTTCTAGTCGACGAAGAAATAACTAACCCGTACCTCGGGTGGCCTTGCTCGTAACTACTTTAACACTGCTTTTGGTTCTGGTTTTCTTTTTTTTTTTAGCGCATGGAAAATATGTTAGGCTCGATTTGCACTCGAAATAAATTAATGATCCGTGTATTGGCGTAAATACAAGGTGTACCTTGTGTGTTTGTTATGTGAATTGGGCCTGATGGTGACTATGCTATTCATTCAAACTATATGTTGAGGATTGTGCGGAAGGAGGCATCCCACTCATGCTTTTCGACAGTTGAGATTCTGTTTTTCGAAATACTGTGTAATTAGGCTTGTGAGTTGGTACTTGGTAATGATGAGGGATATTCTGTCTAAGGGTTGCATAGCTTGGCGTTTTAAAATTTAAAACTGTGTTATCTAAAGTGATTTTACGCTTTCCCAAAAAATGTGTGCTTATATTTCTGACCTCTCCTTGTCCAAGTGACGACTCCCTTCTTCTTTGTAAAGGTGCTGGGCGTCGAATAGGACTTAGCCCATTAATGGAATTTGATGATTCTGTTTCAAATGAATTTAGATAGGAATGCGTTTGATTACACTCACACTGCTTAGTGAATGTATAGGTATCTTTGCTTGTTCTGCGCTTTACTGGAATTGGTGTCAAATCTTGGGCATCAGCAACTTTCCACCCAATACCTCCCGCAGTTGCCATCTTCAGTCACAAAGACAATGTAAGGTCAATTGAATGCACATAGAAGAGAACGAAAAAGAATAAACCTAGTTTCTCCAACCCACCTTGCTCGTCTTTCGAGTCTTTTGACTCACTTCTGGTCCTTTAAGAAGATAGGAAAGACTGTCATATAACATTGAATCAGCCCGTGCTTTCGCTGGGGAAGTGTAGCCAAACCCCCCTGTCCATGGGCTCGCTATAGCTCTTGTAGATGTTGAATATTGGCTAAAGTTTCATTAACTCAAAAGATTAGAATACATTTGAACATGAAATCCAGCATATTCCAAGTATGAGAAAATAACTTACCATTTGCCATATTCGTCCAAAAGTGGGTTTTTCTTTAACAATTTATCATGCAGCCCTGATGTTTCATACTTATGTTCTTCCTCGGCGAACGTAACTGCTTTCTTCCTTTCACCGTTCGACGCAGAACTCCGTCTCGAATCTTCGCAAACCTGGTCCACTTCCTCAGTCTGCACCATGCTGCTCTTACATATGCTGCTGATACAGTTGGGAGAGCAATCACACTAGTGTTGGAATGAGGAAATAATAAAAATGAAATCACCCACTTCAGTCCTGAATCAAAAGTGGTTCACCCCAACTGAGAGTCTACAGATCGGTGCCCTTTCCAGACGTCTCCTAGCAGAGCGATAACACGTAAAGGGGGTGGGGTGTAGGAGGGTGCTGCAGGTGGTGGTGGTGGGGTTAACAAACAGAACACAACAACAACTGTGCCAAAATTCAGGTTGGGGACCTCACGGAGAGAGCAGCTGCTCCTGCAAATACTTGTAAATAATAATAAAATATTAAAATTTGTTTATTTTATTTTAACAGTTCAATGAAAAAATTATTTTTAAAATTTTATTTTTAGCCGCGGCTGGACGGTGGATGGAAAATTGACGTGATGGACAGAGAGAGAGGTTACCTGACATATTGTCGATGGCTTCACTTTGTTAGTCTAATGACCTCGCATATTTGTGATGTTTCGTTTTGATTTGCTGCTACAAGGGATTGTAGCTTAGCAACTGCTTACCGGAATGGCATTCTCTTTGGCAGTCCACTATTCTCATAGCCAAATTAAAATAGTTGGTGAACTCCAGCCTACAGAAGAGCATATACAAAGGGCCGCCAAGTGGCAGCTCCCCAAAGGCTTTTACTTGTACGAAACACTTTATGGGGATAAGGAAGATTGTGAGTGCTGTTCAGATGGAAAGATGTGATGATAAATGTTTGCTATTATAATTGTGCTCGAATATTTAGACTGTTAAATTTGTTTTTCAGTTGGACTATCGTTTCTTTTTTTCTTTTCCGAAAGGCTGCTACAACTTCGGAGTATTACCCTTTCGACAAGATACAAGAACACACCGCAATCCATACAATGAGCCTAGGAACGCTTGAGGAGGTAGAAGAATTCCTTCATATGACCAAGTACCGCTACATTGAGCTTTTGAAAGCACTTTTATTCCAAAGATTCGATTGGGGATGAAGAAGTTGGTCATCTTTGTGTGTATTCACCATTGGTTAGTGATTTGCCTATTAACGAATGATACACAGGCTCTCTACTTTCCAAAAGGCAAAAATGCTCTTCTGAACATGTGTTAAACAGCTACTTTGATTTGCATTTAATTTCGCCTTTTCACGAAGTATTCTAACATTTTTTCTTAAAGTTATTCAGCATTGTATTTCCTACTTCAGTGTCATTCTAAAGCGTTGCCGGAAAAACTGCAGAGGGGTCCATGTCATTCCCCCCTTTGACTGTCTCTTTAACTGGATTGTAAGTCAAACAGTCCGTCTAGTTTAGTCAGTTCTTCAGAATCAGGTCTGTTGTCAGCGTCTGTAAAAACTTGAGTATATACCAAAGTTGCAGATCCTCTGCAGTCTTGTAAAAAAGATGAATAGAAATTACAAATTTGTGTTCTTATCGAGAAAAACTCAACAAGCCAACAACGTAATAGGATGAAAACCTTTCCTCATAATGTTAAACCTTTGACACGGCCAACACGTTTTCACGTAAGCAATACAGACAGTACAGTCATCATGGAGACCTTTCCATCCACGTCCCGTCCCCAAGATAGTGTTTTCCATCAATGTAGCATTCGGTTGATTTACCATATGTGTCTGGAACAATATGTTCTATTTCCCCTGGTTATAGAACTCACTTTTATTGTGCGTCATCAAAAGCACCATATTTTCTTCAATCTTTTTTTCTTTCTTCACCAACTTTCCTGAAAGTCTCCAGCATACAGTGTATTTCCAAGGAGTCAAACCAGCAAGTGCAGCATTCTGTTTACTGGTAGGAAAGAAGATATTAGCACGGCCGGGTATTATCAATGGGACACAAAGTGAAAGTTCCAAACATTTCACAAACCAAGTAGAATTTCGGCTCAAAGGAGTCACCAATGCCAAGTCAATTTGTTCCTTTACAAGTACCTTGTCAAGTATAGCTCAAAAGTAAAGGGTGGATTAGCATAAAGCATTCTCACCTTCCCAATCCAGCTCATGATCAAGCCAGGCTGTCCTCCGTACACGTTGACCAGCCCAGCACGAGGACCCAGCATCAATCCTTGCCAGCATCCAGGCTCTCCACCACAACATGCCCCGGTAAGCTGCAGCCTGCAAGCCTGAAGTCCTGAACTGTGAACAGCTGTCGTCTGCAGCTGTTGTTGTTGTTGAAAGTGGAAACCGCAAAGGCCCACGTTATTTTGCTATTAGGGTTACGGGAGTCTCACATGGAGGATAGAAAAATAAAAAAATAAAAAAAATTTGTATGAACCGGCCATAGTTAATTTTTGTGTACATCTCAAATTGCCCCGATTGGTGGATCAGAGGCTGAGGAAGGCTCTGCATGTGCCTAATTTGCCCTTTCCAAATTCCAATATTTCATCATTATTTTCTGTTCCTCGATTTTCTGCAGTGTTTTGTCGTTTTTTTTTTTTTTTTTCGTTTTTTTTTTTTTTTTTTTTTTTTTGTCGTTTTTTCGAGCCTTCGAGGACGTTTTTTGCGAGGGTTTTTTGTTCTGTTCTGCTGTCGCTTTTAATTAGAGGGTTCAACCATTTGTATGGGGATTTGTATGGGATTTTTTTATTTTTTTTATTTTTATTTTTTTATTTTTATTTTTTACGCGAGGTTTGTTTGGTCTCGAGGTGGTTGCATTCTGGATTTGGATTTGGATTTGGATTTGGATTGGTTGGAGATTTGAGTTGGGTTGGAGTTGGATTGTTGATCTTGTTATTTGAGAGTTGCTGTTGTGTTATCCTGTTGTAATTTTTTTTTTTTTTTTCTGTTTTATTTAGCCTTTAGCCTCTAAGCTGGGACAACATGGTGGTTTTGAATACTGTGGATTCCACTCAAGTGCTTGGAAGACCAGGTTATGGAAGAGTAGGCAAAGGATTGAAGATTTTCAGTAATCACTTTAAGGTGAATGTACAAGCCCCCTCTACAATTTTCCAGTACCATGTGGACATTAGTTACGATGATGTTGGGAAAAGAGCGAGCAAGGGCCTTCCACCTCTTCCTGAGAAAGGTAGTCAGGGAAAAGATCAGGCCGACGTAAAAGCCGTCCCTGTGAATGTGGCTTATAATGCCATTGATCAAGTGATGAAGGAAAACAGGGAAATATTTTGCTCACCTATTGCTTATGATGGAAAAACGTTGCTTTTTTCGACCGACAAACTTCGTTTTGTTAACAGAAAAGAGTTCTTTTTGACTTTGGAATCTGAGGAAGGTGTTGATCTGTTTCTTAAAATTTGCTTTAATGAGACTGATAAAGTGATTAGAATGAATGAAGTGCTGAACAGAATGCTAGGAAAGACAAGTTCTGTGGGTTATTCCTACGAAGAGGACAATGAAAGCTTGCAGTGCTTTGACATTGCATTGCGCCATAGTGCTGCCGTTCAATTTACAAGTATTGGCCGCTCGCTGTTCAATAGCCTAAATGCTGAGCATTTAGCACCTGGTGCTGACTGTTGGTTTGGATACTTCCAGAGCTTGCGCCCCACACAATGTGGGTTGACTTTGAACATAGACTCTGCAGCTTGTGTTTTCGTGAAATCACAGCATGCTTTGGATCTTGTAGAAGAAGTGTGCCGTGGAATGCCACGTGAGCTTCATGGCCGTGAGTGGTTTCAGGTAAATGATGCTGTGAGAGGTGTGAAAGTTGGAATCACCCATCGAAAGGAAAAGCGTTCATATCGCGTGAATGGATTAACAAAATTGTCTGCCCAAGAACTACGCTTTAAAAAGGAAGATGGTAGTGAACAATCCGTGGAAATGTACTTCTCTAGGGAACTTGGAGTGAAGTTAGAGTTTCCTAACCTTCCTTGTTTGCATGGTATGTTTTTTTCTTTTTTTTTATGGACTCTAATTTACGTATATATTGAAGGTAGTAAATACTAACTCAATGTATTTTTCTTTGTGTGCTGTATATTTAATCATCAATTATGCAATACAGTTGGTAATCCAAAAGGACATATATACCTCCCGCTGGAGGTTTGCTTTGTAAAGCCAGGACAAAAACTGCCAAGAAAAGCAACAGAAGAAATGACATCAAAAATGATCAAGCTTTGCGCTGCAAAACCTGAAGTTCGTTTTCGAGAAGTGAAGCGCTTGGCTAAGGCAAACATGGAACTCAAGAAAGGCAGTCTTAGCAGCCAATTTGGAATTTCATTTAATCCCGAGCCGATTGAATGCCAAGCTCGAATACTACCGGCCCCTCAAATTAATTATGGGAATTCAGTTAGTGTACCTGGAGGATCGCAAGGAACTTGGGATCCACCGAAGAGAGCTAATGCACAGCTCTTTGAGCCTGCTGACATTCGTTCTTATGGCATAGTGAATCTAAGCAAACTGAATCATGGTGAAGTCACAAGATATGTGAAAGACTTAATGAGAACTTTACAAAATTTTGGCTGTAGAGTTCCTTCCGAAGGAAGTGGAACCCCTAACGTTGCGAGTTATAACAATAAGAACCGTGGTAATGTTAGAACTTTATTTAGTGATGCACTTCACGCTGGCAGAGATAAATTTTCCTGTGACCCAGTTATTGTATTTTGCTTCAAGCAAGATATGAAAGCCGATGAGTATCAGGAGATAAAATATTGCTCTGACTCTGTTTTTGGAGTAGTCTCGCAATGTATTACCTTTAAGATTGCGAAGAAAGGTGGGGCTTGCCATGAAAATATTGCCTTGAAAGTTAATGCAAAGCTGTGTGGAACTTCGTATACGGTTGGGGGAATGCCTCCCCAGGTTCAACAAGTCCCGACAATGATCCTAGGCGCGGATGTAAACCATCCTGAGGTAGGCTCAGATAGCCCTTCAGTTGCTTCTGTTGTTGGAAGCTACAACAGAGCGTTCTCTAGGTATGCAACTTCATGTGTGGCCCAGACTTCTAGAGTTGAACAGATCGAACGCTTTGGTTCCATGTTCATTGAGCTGTTCAAAAAATTTTATGATTTTAACAACCAAACTTTCCCTGAACATATTTTGTACTATCGCGATGGTGTGGGCGAGGGCATGTTTAATCTCATAATTGATTCTGAAATAGAGCAATTGAGAAATGCCATTAAAAGCATTCGTTCTGACTGGGACCCAAAAATTACTTTCGTGGTTGTGCAAAAGCGCCACCATACGAGGTTTTTTTGTAACCAGCGAAATGGCACTGATCGTTCAGGAAACTGTCTTCCTGGAACCATTGTTGACACCCAAATATGCAGCCCTACTCAGTTTGACTTTTACCTGCAGTCCCATGCTGGAATCCAAGGTACAAGTAGACCTGCGCATTACTACGTTTTGCTAGACGAAATTGGTTTCTCTGTAGATGAAATCCAGCAGCTGACAAACAACCTTTGCTGGGGCTTTTCAAGATGTGCTCGCGCAGTTTCGTATGTTCGCCCAGCATACTATGCCCACCTTGCGTGTAAGAGAGGGCGAGATATTCTTGCCGGAAAACGAATGTCCGAAAAACGTGGTGGTGGTGGACGGGATAGTCGTAAAAACGCACAGAAAAAACCTAAGATTTCGGAGATTGAGCTTTGCGATGATATTACAGATACTCTTTTCTATTCGTAAAACATAGTGTACTTTTTGACCGCACTAAAACCATGGTATTACAGATACTCTTTTCTATTCTTAAAACATATTGTATAATTTTTGACCGCACTAAAACCATTAAAGTAGTAGCTCACCTTATAAGTTTTGGCTTAAGGATGGGCTACGATAAACTTTGCATTAATTTCCTTAGACATGATGAACTATAAAAATAAAATGAATTCCACTGGAAGTTGAACAATGCCGACTTATATTATGTTATTCAAAAAAAGTGGGAAGGGTCAGAAGCAAATCCACACTTTGCCAAGGAGAAGGAATTCCAACCATTCTTTGGCAGTGCATATGGATAGAGGACAAAGTAGTTGGTATACTTTTTGATTACTTTGGGCAGAAGGCCATACAGAGTGACTAATGCTGACTTTATTTTTCCTTCGTATCTCAGCCAAAGAACTTTGTCTTGTCATTTCAGAGTCGAGAAGCTTCGAAATTACAATGCATATATTCTAATGCTATTGATGAAAACCTGAATGTTTGACATCCAATATCCAATCACCACAAACGCGTCAAGTGTAAATATGTGATCCAAAAATCAGTGAACGAAGTTGCTAATGTGGTTCTATTTTCAACATTTCCCATTCATAATTAATTGTTTGTGCATCATCATCAGTACCTTTATTCGAATATTGCTGCATAGCTCTTTCACAACGTTTTTCCACAATAATTAGAGAACCGAAACTGGTTTTATAATCAATCAAGGCACAAAAGAAGTAAAAGTCCAAAGCTAAAGCTGTGATTTGTGGGCTTTTCTAGTGTTGAATAGACGAGAATGAAGTACTACTTGGTGATTACAATATAACGTCTATGCACCTGGGACAGGGTTTGTTTTTTGAAGAAAATCCTTGCAGATCAAACTGCAAATGCAAGCATTTTCCTTGACGCCTATTGGCTAGCCCTATATGGAAAGCCTTGTACATTGCCTTTTTTTAATTTTCCAAGTACAAAATCAAAAGTTAAACAAGAAACTTCTACTTTTCATCCTTGTTTTCATCTGATCATTATAATAAAAATCGGGGTAATTGGCGATGGTAATTAGCAATATCCACCTAACTGTGTACTGGTTTCTATCCAAACACCAAGGCCCATACCAGATACTTGCTTTTTCGATGTTCTTATAGGGCACCAAAGGGGGTTATCTAACCAACAATTACCCATAGAAACGGGCTGACAACGGCTGATAATACTGCAGGTTGATGATGGACGAGAACCAAAAACATAAAAATATAGCTGCAGGGCTTTTGTAGGGCTAATTTTGTAACTGGGTAGAGAAAATATTGTTGGAAATGTACAATGATATGTAATTAAAACCAGTTTTTGGCCCAGCTTTCTCAATAATTATCAGCTTTTTGTACGAATAGATTATGAACCGGCCACACGAGAACAACCGCGGCTTATAACAGTATTGCTAAAAGTATTGGCTTTTTTGGCACAACTGGATCTAGTGCAGATAATATGGTTGAGGATGAGGAGCATGGATTGAGTATTGTGTAGGTAATAGATTGAAGACGTAAGAGATAGAAGAGATGGAGAGGCAAAAAAAGTATAAAAGGACCTTCTGGCGAAATGGAAACAAGCCTGAGTACTGCACTACTTTATTTAATTTAAGTTTATAGGAAGTAAATCTGCTTTTCTACCTATCTCGTTAGATCAAAAATCTATTTTTCATACAGCAATGGTTGGATTTGTTTCTGATGAAATTCTCTTAGAGAGAAACGCCGCTGACGAGCAGACTCAAGATGCGCGTATGCGCGCCTTGGCGAAGAAGACTTTGCTCGTTGTCATGTGTCCTTTGAGTGGATACAAGTACTGGGCATTTGAGGAAATCAGCCAAAACTTGGGCGTCACAATGTATTTGGTTGGTAGCTCAGACAACAAATACTGCAAGAAGCTGTTGGACCAGAAATTGGCTGCTGGCATTATTGAGGCAGATGTGGAGTCTGATGGAGCTACTGCCATCGAAAACGCAATTAAAGCAATCGAGGCCTCCGAAGTCGAGTTTGATGGCGTCATGAGTGTCATTGAGCATGCTATTCCCATTGCTGCTGGCATTGCAGATCATTTTGGACTTCCTGGATTCTCAGGCTGGTCCGTGGCAACAGCCAGAAATAAGTTTGAAGCTCGCGAAGCTTTGCGCGAGGCAAATGTTAAAACTTGCAGGTATACATATATCCACGACATGGAAGGCATTGAGAAGGCAGCTGCTACTGTGGGATTTCCCGCCATTGTGAAACCAGCTAGTGGGGCCAAATCTGAAGGTGTCTACAAGGTCGCTAACAATGAAGAGCTCGAAAAGGCCTGTAAAACTATCTTCGATGAAGTCAAAGACAATGCGATGACAGCATTCAATCCTGGTGTGGACAACTGTCACTATGCGCTTATGGAACAGTTTATTACTGGTGACGAATATGATGTTGATGTTCTTTTGAATAACGGTGAGGTTGTATTTGCCTGTGTCAACGATAACTGGGAGACTCTGCCTCCTTACTTTTTGGAAACAGGAAGCAATGTTCCATCATTGCTGTCTTCAGATAAACAACAACAGATGATCGATTATGCCATTGAATGCGCTAAGGCGATGAAGTTTTGCAGCGGCTGCCTGCACATTGAAACCAAGTGGGATTTGGTAGAAGGACCTATGCTTATTGAAATCAACGCCCGTCTTGGAGGCGGACCTGCTAGAGAGTTTTGCAACCTTGTGTGGGGGGTTGATCTTTTCAACAACTGGGTAATGACATCAGCCGGTATCCCCATTAACCCCCCCACTGCAGAAAAGCCCAAAGTCTTTTCTGCCCATTATCTCATCAACGCACCCTACACCGGCGTATTGGACAGTGTCAAGTTCATCACTGATATTGCTTCCATCCCCAACGTTGCCTATGCCAAGCCAATGGTCTCAGTTGGTGACAAAGTTGTCGGCCCCGACACCGGTATCCCTTCATGGGTTGGTGAGTTCAGATACGACTCTCACATCAGTGAGCAGGATGCGGTGGATAACATCAACAAGATCCTTGAGGGTCTTCAATACCCCATCACACCATCTGCTCCCAAAAATGCGGCGGTTACAGACTCCATTAGCTCCCAGGTGTGCCAAACTGTTGGTTAAATTACTTCACCACAAGAGCAAATAATTTAAATTATTCAAACTCATTTATATATAGCACATTGGCAAGCAACATTTCTACTTTTTCTCCTCATTATTTATTTATTCATTTAAAACAAAAAATAAACTTAAAAAAGCTAAAAAGAAAACTGAAACTAAAAACTAAACTGTGAAAAACTCAAAAGTCAGCGGGGCCGACAATTTCGATCTTTTTTTTGTCACAAATATTTCTATATTCTTTTTTACCAAATTTAGAACAGAAAATTTAATAATAATTAGCGACAAAAGAATTTTTTGTTTTTTTTTTTTGTTTCTTGCTGTGTAATGTTTTTATGACGTAGTTTCTTTATAAATAACCATAGAATTTGCCTATTTGAGAGGGAAAGTGTATACTGAAGAAACCAGACTCTTGTCGTGTTTTTACGTGTTTTTGTTTGTGCGTGCTTCTTGATTTGCTGCTTAGTCGGTCCGCTTTATGAATGGCTTGCAAGGCCGGTGATAGTTGAGAACATTTTGGTTTCTATTCTAGTATTTGAAGGCGATGTTCTAATCAATTGTTCAAAACCTCTTGCTGGAATTTTATTTGTGGGGTCTTGATTAGCAATTTGCTAAATTTTGCGTCGTCCTTTGGTGACAAGTTTAA
This sequence comes from Ichthyosporea sp. XGB-2017a, assembly GCA_002811675.1. Classification (NCBI taxonomy): domain Eukaryota; class Ichthyosporea; order Dermocystida; genus Chromosphaera; species Chromosphaera perkinsii. The sequence continues at coordinate 77,097 of PDIM01000022.1, read as the reverse complement.
ATGCCGAACAACATTGATCCTGCTTAGGGATTCAAGACGAAGGGACAAGTAGAAGGGAAGATGAGTTATGCTCTTGACGCAGACGTACACTATCTTCGGAAAAGGGCAGTGTTTAGCTTTCCTCGACCTGTAAAGGATAAAGATAGCAAAGCACCGAAGTACGATAAGCACAAGCCCCTCTCTGTCTTCTATCACGCTGACGAGAGACTGCTTGAAAAAGCGGCGAAATACTCGAAAATAACTGTGAATGGTAAAAGCATTAATTATGAAAAGGCTAGACAAAGTGAACTTAAGGTTCGGGTAGCGCAGAGGGAAGTGTTGAGTGCTATATATTCTGTTATGCTAGAGGTAAACTGTTGGGAATCTCGCTCGTACCGATCTACTTTGCCGATCCAAGAACAAGCGCTTCTCGCCGGTTGCTATTGTGAGAGCGTGCTGTTTCAGGCGGAGGTAATTGCTCAGGGATTTCGTCTTCACTTTCTTACAGATGAAATGTATCATAAACTTCGAACTCCAGCCCTTCAACTGTGCGCCTCCTTTCAGACTCTCCGGCTGTCTCTGAGAAACTGTGCAACGAAAGCAGCAAAGGACACAGCACGATCTTCAGGGGTTTCAGAACAAGCCGACCAAGGACAGTTCTCTAAGCTTTCACGAAGCAAAAAATCCTTCTTAGGTATATTTCGTCGTTCAATGTCTACCCCAAATTCCATTGATGCACCCTCTGTACCTAATTCCGCTCAAAGGGCACCTGTCACAACTCAGGTGGACAATTTTAGCGCAACTGAAGAAAGTAACAGTAGGAATCTTTTAGCACCTCAAAGGGAACGACCAAGGGCAAACTCTACCGGAGCGACTGGTCCTTCAATAGACGATAGTACTCTTACTAACGTGGTTGGGTCTCATAGGAGGCGAAACAGCCTAGTAAGTGGTAGTGGGACGGTTGAAGTTGATAGAGCGGGATATTTTGAGATTTTAGGCATTTTAAAAGAGTTTGACATTGCATGGACAACGTTTGAGAAGCGCCTTTTAGCTTGCACAGCTGTTAATGGGCGCTCAGTCAAGTTCGAAGAGCAAAAACAACTTTTAACGGTAATGATGAGTGAAGCCGTTGAGGAAGCCTTGTCAAAAAAATATTTGAATCGAGAGATGTTGGAAGAATACGACCCTTCTGTCGTGTTTGCATTGCCAAGACTAGCACTTCTCCGGGCTGTTCGATCTCCACAGGGCACCATTTGGGATGAAGTTTTTGCCAATAAGAGCAATTATTCTTTTTTCAAGCCTATTCAAAACGACCTCGAAAAGATGAGATCTACAGTCAGTGACATTTCAGAAGACGATATTGTGAAATTGGAAAAGCTTCTCTGGGACAGTAATGGGTCTCAAGAATCTGTGGATATACATGGGGCAGTTCACGAGATGTATATTACCCTATCGAGGATGTCAGATCATCTTCATACCGGAAATCATGCCAAAGATATTGTTGAGGTTCTGAATTCAGTCTTTGTAATGCACAAGGAAAGGAGCTATATGTCTTCATCTACGCACATTTCTTACTGCACTTCTCACGAGAGTATTGCAGGAAGCTCAAATTCTTTGCATCCGTTTTCCTCTATGAGTGTGGCATTAAGTAATCCTACAGTCAATGCAGAGTCATCATCAAATATTTCACAGTCTTCTAGTGAAGGTTCCAACTGTTCCCCCTTGGCCCCTGCCAGAAACTCAAAAGACAGGAGCAGCACGAGATACCCCAGCGACGAAAACCAGTCAGCGTCCATATCCAGACAACTTCAAAACTTGGCAACTTCTGAGAGTTCATCGCCGACAGCAAATGCAAAGCACAATACACCTGAAATCGTCATTAGCACTCCTGCTTCCACCCATTGACCCAGTACCTGTGCATGGTGCAAATATGAACTACAGAATAATTGAGCAAGGGAACGTGCAGCCTCGACGTCGATCAATTTATCATTCAGGTGTGAGAGTGAGAGATTGAGATTCCTCCTGAATCGAAACAATTTCCCCCAAATGGGGGTCAAATCTTAAATAAACAAACAAATTTCTTGTGGGCGTAATTTTAGCCGCGTTTTTTTTTTTTTTTTTTTTTTTTTTTTTTTTTTTTTTTTTTTTTTTTTTTTTTTTTTTTTTTTTTTTTTTTTTTTTTTTTTTTTTTTTTTTTTCTTGTTTTCTGTTTTCTTTTTGTTGTGTTTTTTCTTTATCGAATTTGATTTGATTTGATTTGATTTGTTTGTTTGTTTGTTTGTTTGTTTGTTTGTTTTTTT